>CM035171.1:43585983-43750162 GCA_020205615.1 Panax quinquefolius | reverse complement strand
GTTCATTCATTATTTCTTCACAATTCCTTTGAAACTTCTAGAGAGAGAAACTATAGAGAGAGAAAAGAAGAAAAGTGTTACTCTTTACTTCACTATACTTATATCCGATTTACTTCTTCTTTCTGAGGTGAGGGAATATTGTTGTTTGTACTCATAAGGGGTATTCATTCTTTATTCATGAAGCGAAGAAGACTTACATTATTCGTGCTTTGTTAATACGTTAGAATAACACATGTCTTAACAGGATACCACATACTTGGTGAAATTCTTACATTATTTCGTTCATTATTATTTTGTTAGAAATATCTTATGCACATTGCCTTCTGTCGGGACTGGTTAAAATCTTTATTGAGTGATACATTTGAATAACACATCTATAAATTTCCACATGCATGAGTGATTTACATTATTATTAGGTCTTTGTTAATGCTGTTGGAACATCACAATGCATGCACTTTCGCGCGGCTGGTTCCAATTAATTATTATTACGTGTTGGAATAAGCACTTATTAAAATAAATCGCATCACGTGGTGATTTCTCTTTTGTTATTCCGATGCTTTGTTATACTGGGTTTAGTTAAAACTTTGACTTTAAATACTCCATGGTAAGTAGTGGAATATCCTTGATATTTGCGTAGAAGTACGATCATCTTTAAATGGAAATATTCTTACGAGTATTCTTGAATTTTACTTTCTAGCGTTATCCGTTATTGATTTGGACGTTATTAGTTCTGAATATAATAATTTCTTGAACTTATTTTTATTGAATTCTTATATCATTGTCATCGTCCTCGTCATATATTTTGTTGAAAGTAAATCACATGCGTACATGGTGCGTAGATGGACTTGAATATGAGTATATTGGAAATTCATTGGGTATGTCGTGGTAGTAATATTACAAATGATATTGGAAAAAGTCCTACGTTGGCATTGGTGCATTGATGGGCCAGGGTTTGGTATGATTATGGCTATAGATTCTCTTATTTAAAGGTCGCAGATGAATTATTTTGTGGCGTGGTCCAGGCCGAGATTGAGTAAAACATGATTATCGTTGGCCCAGTAGTGCATGGATGAATTAAATTGAGTGCGTAATCTTAAGAAATATCCTTGAAAGCCGTGGTGTGAGGGTGATTCGATGATATTGGATTATTTATTAAAAGGCAGGTCCCGATGATGAAGTGATGAAAAAACCTTTAAATCAAAAAAGGTAGTAGATTTTGTTCTCTGTGACTCTTTTAATGGATTGCTTGTTAAATTGCGATTAAACTTGATGTTTTGTTATATTGTATCAGTTTAACCTTTGTTTTTAGGCTAATGATAATTTGATACGCATTATCTTAGTCATAATATTTCTTCTTTGGGCTAGATAGGCTCACCACTTTATTTCGGTATTACTCTTGAGAGTGAGAATATAAATGGGATGAGTCGGAGGAAGAAGCGGGTGATGGTCCTAGATGGTGAATTAGTAGTTCTCACTTTGATACATGAAATAGTGTGATAATAATTGTAATGAGGGACTCCTTTTGAGTTTGTATATTCTACAGTAAACAATATTTTGTATATTTCAAACTCCCTGCGAGTTTTTATGTTTTAATAAATGTACCTACGGCCAATTGTATTATAAAGTTGTATTTGAATTATGTACGTGTGTCGGCATTTCGAGATGCGTTGATGTATACCTAATTTTGAGGCGTCATGATTTTTATTATTTTATTATTTTTAGTCTCCTTTGGCATTCTAGCATTTTCCTATGGCTAGAGTAGCTTAGTTAGAATTGAAAATCACCACGAGAAACATAAGTTTTCTCTCTACATATTAATCGAACATATTTTTTGTGAGTATTTAGATATGCTGAGAATTGCTTTGACCGAGTGCAAGTTTCCTTGACTTTTACATCAGATATTTCGATCGAAATCTTGTTATTTTGAGGTAAAGGATGTTATTTTTCTTCTTAATGATGTTAAAATTCTAACAATATATTATCACAAGAAATATTGGTATGGATTTTATTGTGAAATTTCACCTTTTGTGTGGGAGATTCTTTGACTAAATTGTCGACCTTTATTCCGCGAATCGACCTTATTCACGAGGAAAAATAAAATTTTCTTTTCTTTGTCCGAGTTGTTTTTATTATAGTTGTGTCTTTGATTGTATCCATTATTTTGATCTTTATTTTTGAATTTTGCTTCACCGTTGGTAATTGCTATAGTATTATTGAACTTGGATAAAGTATAATATAGATCCTAATATTTTTCTTTTATCTAAGCTAGATTCATTTTCTTTAAGATATTTTCATCATCCTCGGTCCTAAATGATGATACAAATAGATATCTTTGGCACATAGTGCTGAATGAATGATTAATTAGTAAATATCTTTGGCACTGTAGTCTGAAGATGAGCAGTGTTGAGATGAACATGACGGTATGGTGATACGAATGAATATCTTTGGCATGTATGGTGCAAAGATGAATGTTTGATTCAAGATTTATATTGATTGATATTCTGAGATAAAATATTGATGATGAACTTTTGCGTCTTAGAAGATAGTAGAATTCTTTCTCTACTTGGCTCTTACAATGGATTATTTATTTCCATTGCGATTGTTGATCTAAAACTTGTTGTCTATTATATTTCTCCAGATTTTCCACATTTTAAGATTAATAATAATTTGTTATATATTATCTTAGTCTTAATATTCTTTAATGGGCTAGTTGATCTCACCCTTTCCTTTTTGTTCCATTGTTATTCTCGGAGGAGGAGGGAATTTAGGAACTAAGCAGAGTTGTATGGGTGATGATTGAATAGTTATTTTTAGTAGTCCTCCACTATTTTGTAAAATAGTGTATCGATAATATAATGAGGACTCCTTTTGAGTTTGTATCTTTATACTATTAGACCAATATTTGTATTCAAAACTCACGGTATATATGTTGTGCGTATTTTACTGCACGATAATTATATTCTTTGAAGTTGTATTTGTTTACATGTCGTGTTGTTTGCCAGGCTCGGCGGAATGGGTGATGTATACCTATTTTGGTGGCGTCACGATTTAATTATCAAGCTTAGGGATTCGTATGATCCTTGTTTGAGATGTGAAGACAAAAAGAACTAGGAGGGAAGCGAAATTCCTTTCTTTGTATGACTGTTAAGTTTATTTGGTATTTATTTGGTCGAGTAGGAGTATAGGGATAATATGTGACATGTCAATTAACCCTTGTATTGTGGCTGATGTTGAGAATGGCGTTGGAAATATTAACAATGGAGTAAAGATTAGGCCGTGGAGACACCTTTAATCACCACCACGGAACGTGCGATAAAAAAGCGATATTCCTCTATAAACGCTTCTTGAACAAATGATGAATGATGGGATGTTTAGAAGCTTTTTGCGATTCATCTGAAACCAGACAAGAGAGACTAAATTCTTACAAAATATAAGGGTGAAAATAATGTAGCGTCATGACCTTGTCACAACAGCGATTCGAAGTGTTGGGACCACGAGAATTTATAGGAAAGTCGGATCCGATTAGAAGGTGAAAATCTGGTGAACAAATTACGAAGATATTGATGTCTTGGGATACGCTGAAGAGCGAAGAGTTCCATTAGCACGCACTTATTCGCACGTGATGAGGCGAGATTCTTTGGTGAGAATGCGTAAAGCGTACCCATTTTGCACCTTTCGACATATGTCTTGAGGAAAGCGTTTGAATCTTATTTAATGACAAGTACTTTCACGAAAGTATTAAATGCGTATGAAGGAGAGTTGAGTTTGTCAGTTGGAACAAACAACGGTGGCGGTGTCGATCACGAGGCAAAGTTAAGCGAGTTATCGGTTGCACCTCATTTGGTGAAATGAAGAGCAATAGCCGAGGATGTTCTGAGGAAATCTACAAGCAAGAGATTGATATCTTATCTTTCGTAGAATTTTCTTTATATTGGATGTTGTAAATAGAAGACTCCATTTATTGGAAGCGAGATAATGAGTATGTTCGACGAGGACCACAACTTTAGGAATTCATCTGGGGTGGTGGCGGTCGTCGGAAGCAATGAAAACGGCGGGGAGGAAAATATTGAGACCAGCGGTAACCCTGCAGGTGGTAATCATTAGCGTAAAAAATAGAAAAAGCGAGTCGGGATGAGATTTCAAAGAAGAGGGAGAATGCTGACAATAGCCAATGAAGGCGTCGGCTGAAACATCAAGCTGTTTCTGGGGAGGAGAAGCGAAACGCAAATTGCGTTTTATTTATAATCTTTTGAAAAGAAGGTTACATCATTGGCGCCCTGACAATCGAGGTGTGTTATAAGCACATGTGGAAAGGAAGGTCGTATAGCTAGAGATTGTCTAGTTGAGAAACCAAGTTCAGCAGGGATGGTGACTCAAGGCTATCCCGAAACAAATCAAGAAATCGATTGGTTCTGGAAGAGGCGTTTATAAGTGGCCGCCCAAAAAAAGAGAAACGAAAGCGAGATGATCGGCGGGTAAGTAATCGCCATAAACTCTTGCCAATTTTATACCTTTAATGAATCACAGGTTCTACCCATTCTTTTATCTCTCTGTTTGTACTCAGCGTTTTAAACTTTGACTCAGAAGAAGTTAGACTAGACTTATCTATTGAGACTCAGATTAGGAAGAAACTTTCATTACATCTCTTGTGTTGGTTCGATGGGCACAATAGATCTAGAAGGGGGGGTTGAATAGATCCTTTTATTTCAAATACTTTTCTCTATTATTTTGTATAGCTATTAAATTAGTATATAATGAACTTAAGAATCATTTCGAAATGCGGTAGTAATAAGATAAAAGATCCCTTCGATTGATATATTCATAATAATTACATACATTGTTAAAGTAGAGTAAGTTTAGTTATGGCAGTTAAAAAGCATACATAAGCAGTTATTGGGTTATAGTACATAATGTAAATGACATAATGTAAAAAGACCTGAAAGGGTTTTAAGTGGTTGGGAGACTCGAGCTCTAATCCACTCTTACTGTTTTCCAGCTAGCGAGGATTTTCCCGCTAAGGAAGCGCGATTACCACGAATCGCTAAAAGATTCCTTGAGGCCAATGACCTTGGGACTTGAGTTCACTAGAACTCTTAGTCCGATGACCTTGGGACTCCTCTGGTTCCTTTAAAGAACTATTGAAGCCCAGAGATGGCTTGGGAATTTGTTTAGTTCCTCGGGACAAAGGACCCCTCGAAACCCTAAGCTTCCATTGAGTCGACAGAGACGAGGACCCTAGAGCCACAGCAGCTGTTGGGTTGTTTGTTTGTTTGTTGTTGGAGTGGTGCTGAAATTTCTTTAAGATGTCTTCGTACTACTGAACATCTTACATACTGGCGACTTGGCAGTCACCCGCAAAGTGCAGATTGAGTGTTTACGATGCTTGGCTTCTTGATTCTTCGACCACTTTGGATGACCCCTTTGTGATCGCGCTTAAGATCCCTTCTCCTTGGTACTTGATGGTACTTGCAGCGATAGGCTTCTAAGATGGTATGTAAAAGCTCTTACATTGGGTACACTTGGCTTTTCTCGTACTTAACACCAAGATGGCATTTGTGATCTCCCTTCTTGCTACTTGATTCCTTCTCATGATGGACTTGCTTAAGATGAGTATAGGCTCTTCTCTATTGTACTTAGAGTCTTCTATGATGGACATCAAAGATGGCGCTGATACTCTTCTTTATCTCGGCGATTCGAGAACATTCTTTAAGTAGTAGAACTCTCAGCCCTACATTATAGAACTCACTTCTACTTCTTTCTTTTCATGTCTCTGAGGTGTTCTTGGTGGATCGTAGAGTGAGCCCGGACTAACTATCTCACATGGTTTAGATTAGTCCACCTTATCTCCATAACTTCATTAACTCGACCCAACCCTTGATCTTTGAAGCTCTTTCTCATTTATACTCTTTCCCGATCCTTGAATTTGGAAAGTTGTCGTTGAAGGCTATTGAGTAATATCTTCACGGATCTCGAGTTAACTTAAAGGTAGGAGCTCGATGTGACGTATGCGTACTTTATCGACGATTGCAGTTCTTTATTTCACCCTACCGTCGAGTTGTCACTTTAATGTCTTAAGCGAGTTGAAGACTTTATTATCTCCTACGATTTCTCAATCGAGGTTGTCCTTTCCATCGATGCTCTCGATAGCTTTTTGTGCGAATACCGTCCGCCAGTTAAGCAGTTGCGAATGCTTCGGTCTTGGTGTTGAACTCTATGATTACGATGCGTGTCTTGAGGACCTAATCATAGTGTCTTGTTTGGTGTTGCTTATTGATTGGTAGAGTTAACACTACGATCTTGAAGAGTGTTGATTGGATCTTGATACTGAAACACATCTTCCTTTTTATTATGCGGTCTTGATACTTACCTATTTGCTTTGGCTGTTCTCGATGGCCGATGGCTTAATTCCTTGCTTCGGTCCCCTACGAATATCGAGACACTTCAAATTTGTGGCGCGTCGAACTGCTTTCTCCTTATGATCTCTCGTTCACTTATCATCGATGGTGACCTACACTTAATCACTTTAGCCTTGCTCTTTAGAGGTGACCCGGTATCTCGGTTCACCTTCCATCAGTTCTTTCTTTGTTTAGCAAACACTACGATCTTGGTTGCTTCCAAGATGGGTTGTCTTCTATTCACTTGATAGCTCTTGCATTCTTGACTTTCCTTAGTCGACAAAATCTTCTTTGGATCTCCTCGTGGAAGACTTTATCACGAATGGTCTTACACCTCAATCTTGATCTTTGATTGGGTTGGTGCTTAGATCTTACGCTTTAGCACGCAAGCCATTAGATTGAGTGCTCTCTGGTTCCATAAGGTGGAATGCATCTTTGTAGTGCCTGACGGAGGGCTTCGTTCCTTTGGATATTGCAGGGTGCTCATTTTGTTGAGAATCGTATATGCTTTCTACGATTTTGCCATGGCATTGTGAGCACTTATGTTGAAAGTAAATTACGCACTCTCTGATTGACGACGGTTGTGCGGAACAACTGCGATCTTGAGATCGAGATCTTGACACTTCGGTTTACGCCTTGTACTGTTGTCTTCATCGTCTTGCTCATTACTGATCTACTTGCATGTAATCAATAGACTCTCACGAACTCAGTGTAGTCTACGATCCTTGACATGGCTTTGGCATCGATAGACTCTCGACTACGGCGAGTGTAGTCTACGTTCTGTCTTGGCTTTGATAGATGATCGATTGAATTGCCGTGAAATTTGTCTCTTATTACGAACATGACTTGATGGTGAGTGACTTTAACATAAAAGGTGTTATAATTGAGTGCGTTTGAGCTTAATATTTTGGTTGATTTTAAGTATTTGTGTCTATTCATGCATGTTTCACGTTATTACATAGGAATTGGGACCAAAGTTACTTGGATCGGCGTTTAGGGGTGGCTAGATCACAGCGTTTTGACTTGCCATTTACGGCAGTCACTTGAGCCAATTTAGAGTATTCGTCGGACCTTATTTGAAAACCTCAAAATTAAGTTGTAGATCTACTTCTCCTCTTTGCGGAACATCTTGAATCATCAAAATCGAAGTTGGACCCGAAGAAGTTATGGCCATTTTCCCGAAAGGGCGTCGGGGGAAAATTTCCAAAAAATGGGGACAGCAAGGCGCCCAACCCAAGGCTTATACCCGGTGGCAAAGGCTGACTGAAGAAAGCGATGTTCGTGGCGTCGTGCTTGTGACTGAGGCAGCTGGGGAAGTGATTAAGCGAAGCTTGGACACGTTTTGCAGCGTAATTTGACACCTTTTGACTCAGGTGGATTGGGTTTGTTTAACCTAAAAATTGGACTTGTAACCTATAAATACATGATGTAAGACATAAAATAAAAGGAGATTACATAGATTAGACTAGATTAAACACTCCATTAGATTAGAATATAAACCTAGTTCTTAATTAGGCATTGGAGATTGAAGCAAATTGAAGAACATTGAAGATCGAAGCGAGGAGCAAGAGTGGAGCATCAAATTTGCTCTAGTGATTCTATTCTTTCTCTTATCATGCTTTTTATCTTTTAATGTTTATTCGGGTTGTGGATTCTTGGTTTTAGTTCATTAATTATGAACTAACTCTTTTATTAAGATTTCAATTGAACCTTTTATATACATAAATTAGTTATTTGATTTATTCAATTCTTTATGTTAAAGTAAATTGTTTATCTTGTCTTGAGCTTATTGATTAATTATCGATCGATATTTATCTTGTTACTTTAGAAGGAATTGAAGAGAATTCTAGGGTTAGAATTGGGCATGATATCATGTGACTTAGTTATTTACTGAGTGAATAATTAGGTTTGTGAATTGAATGGAAATATCATTCACGCATGTAACACGTAAGGAATTGGGATTGAAAGGAGTTTAATTCAATTATTTTGCATAGGAATATAGCAAGATTGTCTGGATTAAATAGAAAGCGATTGATCACTTAGAAAGGACTTTTGGCATTTGAGAATTCTGTTAACAATTGATGGGCATAATAATTGTGATAATTGGATAATTGATTTATAGTTCATAATTGGGGATATTGAAGTCTTAATCTTTATTTATTTGAATTAATTTTAGAGTAATCTAGTTTTAATTGATTAATTTAGTTTTCTTAATTAGAAAATCACAATTTATGGTTGTTTAAAAAATTGTTTTTGGTTAAGAGTTAGTACTTGGTAATTTTATTAAATAATTCCTCGTGGGAGCGATACTCTATTTTTACTTTATTACTTGTTGGCCAGAGTGTATACTTGCGTATTCATTGATTTAAAATCGATCAACAACTTCCTCGGCTATTTTCGATCCAGGAAGCTACCTTTCGACACCTTCTACGGTCCATAACCGTTTCCCTGGCGATTACGAACTCGAGATCTCTTATCTTGTATACTCGCAATTACGCCTCGATATCTCTCGAGTTAACCTTGACTCTCTGGCGAGACTCACGACTTACAGTGCGGTGCTCGGCGATTAGAACAAGCTTTATCTATTACATCGTTAGATCAACCTAACAAGCTTGATCTTTATTTTATAGTCCTTATACATCATTTCTTTTAAGGACTTTCTGAAAATTTTTTTGCTTATGTGAGTTCAACTTTAACATATTTGATCGATTCATTCTAAGTCCTTGTACATATATTTTATTATCTATCGAAGGACTTTATAACTTTTCTTAATGCAGCATACTTGCATGATTCTTTCACATATATCATAATCAAATCATATATTAAATAGGAATATCATTCACGTGTTTATTAAGCGCAATCTCCCCTATTTGATTATGACAAAAATAATAAGTGCATATGTATGTTATGAATGAATCTTATATACAATGGCGACTATATTTCTAAAGCAGATAATCATGAATGTCATTTATATTGATATGGCAATTTATATATTAAGACATTCTACATCACGGATCCATAACATACCTAATTAGTTAGAGATGTACCTCTTTGGCTCCTTGTATATTTCGGGATGTTTCTTGATAAAATTACTCATCTGATTATTCTTCACCCTCGCTCCCCCATGAGATGATGACCTTACATCTTTGCTTGTCTCCCCTTGACATCTTTACGATCATCTTCCCCTCGGACTTCTGCGATCATGGGATCATCATCTTTTGGCTCCCCTCGAGATGATGATTCTTTTACGCTATATTTCTTTATCTTCTTCTTTGACTTCTTTTTGTTATCCATCCTCTTGCTTTATCTTCTTTGAGTGCCTCTTGCTTCTCTTCTTTCTATGCCTCTTTTTCTCCCCTTTTTTATCATTAATCAATTGAGAGAGTTGCTCCGTATTGGTGATGTATTTGCTCCATCGAGGGTAGGAGTAGTTAAGCGACTTCAAACTTGAGTTCTGTTGAGCTAGCTCAAGTTGCGAGAAGAAGCTGCTTTAGGTGCGTCGATCTTGTCGGATAGGGCTTGAATCGCTCTTCATTTGCCTTATGAACTCGTTGAGCTTCAGCCTTTTGATCTTTTATGGCCTTCTGATAAATGTTATCTCTCTCTTGGAGTTTGAGGATGAGGGAATGTCTGATGGTAGTGCTTGAGAATAAGGAGGCTTTTGGTTTCGGGCTTGAACATCATCAGCAGTAGAGTGAACAAACTCTACGATCAGCTCATTGGTTATAACTCTTCGTCCTTCAGAATCCACTCTACGATCGTAGGGGATAAAGAGATTTTCAGTATGGCGATAGACTTTGAAATGGGGCTGGTCTTTGATCAGTTTGGTGGCAAACTTCTTTACTCTTGGAAAGTTACGAGCCGCGGTTCCATGCTTGGAAAGTGAGAGAAGCACCGGTGAGATAGCTTACATCTCCTTGATGTGGGCCTTTAGCCATGGCATCCTTGGAAGAACCATCTCATCGATGAAAGTCGTTGGATTGTAGAGAATGGTTGAGCGATCTAGCTCCGTATTGTTCGGTTTTTGGCTATGTCGAAGGTAGTCATTCTTCTTACCTTGTTAAACTCATCTCTATAGTTCACCCATCTCTACGATGGAGCATCTAGTATATCATTTGAAACTTCCCTCTGATCCTCTGCTTAAATCTTGTAGGAGAAAGGCTGGGATAATCTTCTTGTTCGTCTTCTTTATGAGGTGCGAAATTAGAATCTTCTTGATCTCTTCTCTCTGCGATCTGAATCATCACAGATCATTTCCGGTGAGAGATCTTCTTCTTGCATTTCATCTCGAGGAACCTTCTTTAGCGGGATCTTCTTGATTCCGACTTCTTCATTCTTTGGTTTTTCTTGGACATGTTTTTCCTGGGATCTGAGACTCGTCATCACTTAATTGATGATGGCATTTGATTGACCCTTTACTCCTTTTGGAGGCAAACTTGGCTTACGGTCTATAGCTTTCCTTCTTCTTGGAAGTTGAGTTTGGTCGTCTTGAATCTCTTCTTCATTCTGAGTGATTGCTTTGAGGATTAGCTGGCCGGTGGGGCAGGCATTCTTCTTTATCGGATGATCTTGCAATTTCTTCCATCACATCGACTTCATTTTCATTGTTGGATGTTATGCATGCGAGGTTGGGCCTTGACATCTATTTCTTTTCTTCTTGATTCTCGTCCCTCTCTTGTGAGATGTCTTGTTTTAGGAAGGTGAAATTTGGTTTGTCTTCCACCTTGGCTTTCTTCTTGGTTGGCCTTGAAGCGACCTCATTTCTCCTCTTTGTTGTTCAGTGTTTGGATTTTTCTTCTTTATCCTTGTCCTTTGAGGAGACTTCTTGATGGGGCTTTTTGTTTCTTCACACCTCTAGATTTCTTCTTGGTAGGTGTGATTGATCTTGATGTCAGTCGTCGGATTTCGAGCTCTTTACTTCTTCTATTTTCCTCTTCCTTACAGAGGCTTTGCTCACTTGCTCCGGTTGTGGATCTTTTGTTCTCCTTAGGGTTCTTCTTCAGGTTCACAAATAATTGTGGAGACATCACTTTGTGCACATTCAAAGTTTCTCCCTCATCATCCTCGATTTTCCTCCTAGCTTCTTCTTAAGTACAATACTCGACAACCTACCATGAAACACCTTGCTCGGGGGTTTTAGGTGGACTTCTTCTTCTCGACCTTTTTACCCACTTGGAATTTGATCGAACAAGATAGCTCCAAAATCGATTTGTTTCTTGAACTATTCTTGACATTATTATTTTCAAGCTGTTGGTGATCAACATGTCATCTTGCGATGTTCTTACCTGATATGCATTTTCAACTATTTGATTGAGGAACTTCATACTCTTGAAACTCCTTCTTCTTCATGTCTTTAAGATTAGGGTTTCTTTGGTACCCCATAACTTCCTTACGTTTGTTCGGTATTGACATTATCAGGTTCTTGACCTTGGTTAGGAAAACCTAGACATTGATTGAGGTCGGAAGATTTTAACCCGGTGACATTTTAACGTTGGTAGTAAGGGTTTCCGAGTTGATGGAGGCATTTGAGTAGAACTCTTTAACTTGGTCGATGTAGACTCGAGTATTTGCCTCGAGGCATTAGAAGAATCCATCTTTCTTCACGAGCTCGAGAATGTCCACGAACTTCTTTTGGTTCTTAAGCGATTTGGTTAGAAGTGAATGCGGTGATTACTTGTCGATTTTCCATTTGAGTAGTTCGAAGAATGTGGGTGTACGATTTAGAGATGTTTATAAGAGATGGTGAATGTGATTTGGTAAGGCTACGGAGGTTAAGCGATTTTGGCTCTTTGGAGGATTCTAGGGTTTGAAAATGGGAGGAGAAAGGTTGATAGCTTTTTAGTACTTTGTCTGCCCGATTTGGAAATTGTCATTAAAAGCGATTCCTTCCAACTGCATAATCGGTGATGTGTGTCGGTAGTTCATTGGTTGCACATTGCCCGATAATGTTTTGTAACTTCCATAACTTTTAGTTAGATATTTCCTCTTAGAATAGTAGGCGTTTAATTGGCGTGGCTTTGGCCGTTGACCTTTTGATTCGTAGAGTAGCATGATGAGGAAGCTAAAGACTCTACGATTTCCTTTGTTGACTCAGCGATCAACTTTTGAGAATCTTTGCGATAGATGGCTTTGTCTTTTATCCTTACTTTGTTGCGGTATAGCTTCGATCAACGATGTATTCGAACTTATTTACTCAAATTGAATGGTTTAGCAAATGTCTCATTTTCCGAGCTCATGTATGGTGGGTACCCTTTGGTAGGACTACGATCGTCGAGTTGTATTCTACGATCGATGAGGTTATCTCTACTGATCGTTGAGGTTGTCTGCGATCATTTAGTTTTCTTCAAACTTCGACTTTCGATCGTTGGTGACTTGGTCCTTGAGGCGAACTTGATCAAACATTCCTTCTAGGTCGAGGTAGCTCGGGAAGGACTGACCTCTTTAGAGTGAGCTAAAGAATTGGGGTTTGTCCTGAGGCGCTCTCCGGATCTTGATGTTATGGAAGTGATTTATACTAACATCTCATTATTCCTATTACGGTGGGAGGTCCTCTACTGACTTTGAACAATTGCATTTCTTTGTGTCGTGGTGTCCTTCTTCTTCTATCTTTGCGATCGGATGTTTGATTGTAGGCATTCCATAATTTTAGAGTTGGGTGGTTTGAAAGGTTATCGGTGAAATGCGTTTTGAATTCCTCTTAGCTATGAATCTTTATTTGGTTCATCGACCACAAAGTTTTGGGACTTGTAGCTAATATATTTCTTCATAGTTTATTTGATTACATTGCTTCTTAGCAGATCTTTGCTCCCCCCCATTATTGTGTTGTCTTCCCGGATAGATGTGATTCCCTCTTCTTGGAGTTCATTTAAAAGCGACCTTGCGTATCTCCTTTTATTTGGAATCTCCATCATCACTTAGATCTCCTTGTATTGTAGAGAGATGGTATTTTGATTACTAATCACTCTACAATTATTTGTGACACTAGGGCGTAAGTCTTCTTTGTATTTGTGTTTGTGAAATTCTGCTCTCATGATAAGTTCCTCTTGAATGATGCTCGATAATCTTTTTTTGTTGTGAGCTTCCTTGAGATTCTTCTCATATAGCATTCTTGGTGGCTTTTGAGCACATAAGACCCTTTCCTTCTTTTGGTTTGAATGGCTTACTTCCGTATCTGATTAGCGACCATGTGAGCTCCATTACGGATTAGCTTCGGAGGGTCTTCAAGAGGGAGGCTTGAACGGATAGGAACTTCTGTCGAATCATCTCTAAATTGTCCTTAGCCGCCTGCTTTGGTTGAGTCTTCTTGGTGAAGTCTTACGCTTCGTCATTCCTTAGTAATGGTCGATTTGACCCAAGTACTGCGAGGTTTAAATATATTTCTATTTTTTGGTACCCATACTCGAATGGGTCTGCTCGATTAGTTTTCTAAACCCCCTGTTCCTCTTATTTGGATAATCGTCATATTTATCACCTGGCGGACATATTCATCGTCTGTTATCTTGAGATAATACATTTTGAGATGCGTGATGGTGAGTGTGTGTAGGATTTGACATTAAATAATGCACTTATAAGAACCTGACTTGTTATTAATGAAATTTAATTTTTCTATTTATTATTTTGAAATAGTAAGGGTTAATTTGATTAATGTGGATAGTTATGGGTAAAATCATAAATATTTCAAAATAACTTGAGTGGTTATAAAATATTCATTGTTGTCGGAAATATTTGTTTGGTGGTGGAATATTAAGTATTAATGGGGAATATTAGGTCAAATGAGTAACATCCATGTATGGGCCCATGCTTGAAGCGATTGGATGAAGAAAATGACAAATATAAGTTGTTTAAAAATAACTTGGCGTAGTTATTCACAGATTATCTTTGTTAAAATACTCGGTGGTTAACTGCGATAGCCTGCAGTATTGCACCAATTATTGATTCTTACGTGAAGGCCTTTACTCGATAATAGTTCACGATAATTCTTGTTAGATATTTTATTTTATTGATTTAATAATTCTTTGCGTTGATATTTTATATTCTTTGTTGTTTGATAATTGTCATTACACGGTATTTTTCATTCTAAAAGCGATAATTCATATTATCTGAATAATATTATTAGATAACATTATTGTGATGTTTAGAAAGTTACATACAGGAGAGGTTTGGTCGCTTTAATTGCGTGCGATAAGGAGAAATTCTTATTGGAAAGCCTCCTGCTCACAGGAGCTGCAGTTTGTCGATATTGTGATTCGTAATATTATTTGTGAATAATTAATTATTGATTCATATGATGAGAAAAATATTAATTTTATGTGGATATAGATGGACAAAAATTTTAATGTGACAATTGTTGAAAATTGAAATTTTATCTTTTACGATAAAATAATTCATTTAAATATATTATTATATTTTAATAATATAATAATGATGATATTTTACGATGAATGTGGGATATATGAGTATATGTGGAGAGTATTTTGTTACCAAAAATATTTAAAGCATATTTTATGTGTCAATTGGACCCCATTTCTTGGTAGGAAATTTGATTATAGCTTGTAAAATCGTCCAGTTTGTGGTTGATCGATTTTGTTTGAATTTGGAAAAACTTTCTTACGTAAAGTTGTGAAATTGAATTTCCTATAAAAATCATGAGTTTTGAATTTTTTTGACAAAAGGGCTATTTATTGTGAATTATTGAAGTTACGAAGCTCGAAATAATTGATTTTGGAAGTTTAAATTATTTTAAATTAGAAAAATATTTTTCTTACTTTTTTCTAGAAGGTGGCATGTGCTTATTGAGCTGAAATCAGATTTCAAGAGTGGCGTAGGAATTTTGATATATATATTTATATTTTATTAAATTTTACTGCTTTGGTATTCTAGCGTTTTCTATAAATAGGGTCTTGGGTTAGAATTGAAAATCACGCTTAGAGCTGAAGTTTTTCTCTCTATATTATCGGCGTATTCTTGTGAGTATTTTGAGTATATTTTGAGTATTGCTATACTGGTGCGAGTTAGTCATGCTTTATGTCAGGTGTTTATTTAGAAATCTTGATCTTTCGAGGTAAGGGATATTTTTTTACGTAATGATATTATTTCTTCAATATCATTATCTTTGAAATATTGATCTGAAGTTTTTATCAAATTTGAAACTTTTGGTGTTAGAGTTCTTATTCAACGTATCTGGCCTTTATTCGCGTATCGACCTTTATTACGAATGGCACTTATTCATCAAAAAATGAAAATTTTCCTTTTAAATCTAAAATATCTATTGTGGATACTAGCTTTGATTGCATCCATGTTACGATCATTCTTGAATTTTACACCACTATGATTATTTTTGAGGTATTTTGGACATGGATAAAAGCAAAGTATGAATCCTTAATCCTTGTCATTTTGTTTCCTTTGGATTCGTTTCTTTAAAAATATTTTCATCATCCTCGGTCTTAAATGATGATATTATTGAATATCTTTGGCTTTGTAGTGCAAAGATGAATGATTTCGATAAATATCTTTGGCCGTAGTGCAAAGATGAACATGTGTTTAGATGAACATGACGGTGATGAATATCTTTGACACATGTAGTGCAAAGATGAATATTTGATTCGGATATATATTGATTGATGTTCTGAGGGATAAAAGATGAGCGATGAACTTTTAAATTCATACATAGAAGATAGTAGTTTGCATTCTCTACTTAACTCTTCTAATGAATTATTATTTCAGCTGCGAATATTGATTTAAAACTTGTTGTCTATTGTATTCTATTAGATTTTTCCTGTTGAAGACTAACGATAATTTGTTGTATATTATCTTAGTCGTAATATTCTTCTTGGGCTAGTTGAGTTCACCCTTTTTCCTTTTTGTTCCATTTTTCTTCTCGATAAGGCGAGAATATAGCGAGTGCAGTGGGGGTATGGAATGAAGGTTCTAGAGAGAGTTGTTTAGTAGTCCTCACCATTTTTGTAAAATAATGTATCAATAAATGTGATGAGGATTTATTTGAGTATAGATATTGTCTAGAAGATAATATTTGTATTCAAACTCACGAGTTTCTTGTTGTAATAATAAAGTTGTAGTTGTTTACATACCATGTATTTGTGACTCGGAATGGGTGATGTATACCTATTTTGGGGGCGTCGCGGCACTCATTATGGATTCATCGTTTCTTTGGGTTATGTTCCTGATGTTTAAGTGTTCTGGTGAGAATCAACTCTATGATTTAGGAGTATCTAGTTGATTCATTGGGGTGATCGGTTTCTCTGAATCAATGAGATCCTCTTGCGAGGCTGATCATGCTACGTGTGTTGTCAAACACTTAGAACATAGGCTTATACTGTCATCTTAACCCACAGCAAAGATTACTTCACATAAAGTTTTTTTAGGCTGTGATGCTCTTATGACCCATTTCACATTTCCTTGAGATGTCATCTTCAACCTAAAACTTGGATAGAGAGAAGGTTTATAGTCGTTTGAGTTTCTATTCTCATATTACTTTCTCTCTTCACAGTTTTAGGTAGATTATAACTCCTTGTGAGAATCTTGTTATAATTCATAAGAAGATGCGATTATGATGTATACATATATAATAGTGAGGAATCGTACCTTTTGAAGTCGATTACTAAGCAGTCATTTATCTTGGGTATATTGAGTTTAGGTATTGATGTGCATAGCTTTACTTTTGCTCTGACGACATTTGCTCTGTTGGCTGTTAATCTATTAGTCGTGGTCTTGAATATGCGACTGAGAATCTCGACATCTTTAGTTCTTTTGACATCTTTCAATTCATGAAGTTTGCATCAGCAGATGGTTGATGGGACATATATCTAAGGAGAACTTCTTTCTTCTGCGGATGAGCATTTCTTTGCATGTATGATCTTTTCATTTTTAGGCGGTGGATCTTGACTCTTTGTCATTGATGTCTCTTGAGATCTCTAAATGCGGTCTTTAGACTTCTGAGATTATTTGTGAGGCAAAGGCTGGTCTTATTGATGTAACAATCGAGACCGTGGACCAATCTGGCGACTTCGGTGTATATACACATTTAACTTTATGCTGATATTTCCAACATGTGAGCTCATACGCATATAACAAGTTACTTTACTACTAAACTAAGTTTAGAACAATGTTAGTGCACAGGATCGGACTTCAAGCGATTAGCTTTTGAATATAACATGAGAACACCTTTGATACGATTGTTAGTTCAGTGAGCCTGATAGATCTAGAAGGGGGGTTGAATAGATCCTTTTTATTTCAAATACTTTTCTCTATTATTTTTATAGCTATTAAATTAGTACATGACAAACATAAGAATCTTTTGAAACCTGTGAAATAAGTAAAAGATCCTTCATTGATATATTCATAATCATACATACATTGTTTGTAGAGTAAGTTTAGTTATGGCGAGTTAAAAAGCATCATGTGATTATTGCGGTTATAGTACATAATGTAAATGACATAATGTAAAAGACCACGAGAATTTTAAGTGGTTGAGAGACTGAGCTCTAATCCACTCTTACATTTTTCAACTAGTAGAATTTCCACTAAGGAAGGCGGCACCTTGAATCACTAAGATTCCTTAAGGCCCGGTGACCTTGGGACTTGATTCACTAGAACCCTTGAGGCGGCTGACCTTGGGACTCCTCTAGTTCCCTAGGAACTCTGCAAGCCCAGCGAGGCTTGGGACTTCGTTTAGACCCTCGGACGAGGACCCTGAATCCTGCCTTTGTTGAGTTATTTGTTTGTTCTTGTTGGAGTCGGTCTTGGAAATTGCTAAGATGTCTTCATGCCACGAACATCTTCTATACTTGGCGGCTTGGCTTGATCACCCTTAAAGTGCGGTTGAGTGTTTGCACAATGCTCGACTTCTTGATTTACTCAACCACTTGGATGACCCCTTTATAGCGCCTTGAAGATCCTTCTCCTTGGTACTTGATGGTACTGCACATGATAGGCTTCTAAGATGGTATAAGCTCTTACATTAGGTATTTAGAAGCTTTCTCATGCTTGACACCAATATGGCATTTGTGATCTCCGCTTGCTTGCTTGATGCCTTCTCATGATGGACTTGCTAAGATGACTATAGGCTCTTCTCTATTGTACTTAGAGTCTTCTTATGATGGACATCAGATGACATGATGCTCTTTTTTTCACTCGTGATTCGAGAACACTCTTTAAGTAGTAGAACTCTCACTTCTACATTATAGAACTCTCACTACTACTTCTTTCTTTTCATGTCTACGAGTGTTCTTGGTGGATGGTAGAGTGAGCCTTCGGACTCACTTATCTCACATGGTTTAGATCAGTCCACCTTATCTCCATAACACGACAACTCCAAGAACCCTTGATCTTTGAAGATCTTTCTCATTTATACTCCTTCCATATCCTTGGTTGGAAAGTAGCCGTTGAAGGCTATTGAATGTCTTCACGGATCTCGAGTTGCTTGAGGTAGAATGCTAATGTGACGTATGGCGTACTTTGCTCGACATTGCGGTCTCTTGTTTCACTACCATCGAGTTGTCACTTTAATGTCTTGGGCGAGGTTGAAGACTTTATTATCTCCTTACGATTTCACGATCGAGAGGTTATCCTTTTATGTCGATGCTCTCGATAAGCTTTTGTCCAAATACCGTCCTTGTTGAGCGGGTTGCCCGATGATTCGGTCTTGGATTATTCGAACTCTCTGATTCTAATGCCGTCTTGAGAGGACTGATCGTAGTGTCTTGTTGAGTGTTGCTTATTGGTGGTAAAGTTAACAATCTGATCTTGAAGAGTGTTGATTAGATCTTGATGTAGAACACCTCTTCCTTACATTATGCGATTGCTTCACTTTACTTATTTGCTTTGGTTGTTCTCGATGGCGATGGCAATTCCTTGCTCTGGTCCCCTTACGAATATCAAGACACTTGATTTGTGTACGTCCATCTTGCTTTCTCCTTGTGATCTCCGTTCACATATCATCAATGATAGGCCCGACCTACAAGCTTAATCACTTTAGCCTTGTTCTTGAGGTGACCGGTATCTTGGTTCACCTTCCATCTGTTCTTTCTTTGTTTGGCAAACACTTCACGATCTTGGTTGCTTCCAAGATCGTTGTCTTCTATTCACTTGATAGCTCTTGCATTTCTTGACTTTCCTTAGTCGACGAAATCTTCTTTGGATCTCTCGTGGAAGACTTTATCACGAATGGTCTTACACCTCAATCTTGATCTTTGATTGGGTTGGTGCTTAGATCTTCTGCTAGCCTTCGTGCCATTCGTTGAGTGCTCTCTGGTTCCAAAAGGCGGAATGCATCTTTGTAGTGCTGACGAGCTTCATTCCTTTGGATAATGCAGGAGTGCTCATTTATTGAGAACCATATATACTCTACGATTTTCCTTGGCATTGTGAGCACTTATGTTGAGTCGTGATTTGCGCTCTACGATTGACTTTAGCTGTGCGAGTTACTCGATCACGAGATCGAGATCTTGACACTACGGTTTTACGCCTTGTGCTGTTGTCTTCATCGATCTTGCTCGACGACTCGATCTCTGCATGTAATCAATAGACTACTATGAACTTCATATTGTAGTCTATGATCCTTGACATGGATTTGGCATCGATAGACTCTACGACTCGAGTGTAGTCTATGTTTTATTTTGGCTTTGACGAGATGATCGATTGGCTCGTAGGCGGTTGTCTCTTGATTACGAACATGACTTCCTCGGCTTTCGATCCCGAGGAAGCTACTGCTCGACACACTTCTGGTGTTTCTTGGGATCGTAGTCCGTGTTTTGTTTAAGGACTTAAGGACTTGAAAGCGACTTTGTAAAGTCCTTAAGCCGTAAAAGCTATTCGTTTATTGAAGAGCAGATGTCAAGATTTCTTAGCCCGTATCACGGACTTGAACAAAAACACGTCGATTTGAATAATATTTACATTGTTAGTGAATTTCTGGCGTATTTCCTAAAGAACTTCGGTCTACCCCATGCGTGAAGTTGAATTCTTTATTGACCTTGAACATGAGTAGTAAAGCCCATTTCTAAAACCCCGTATCGAATGGCTCATATTGAACTTTAGGAGTTTAAGGTCGACGACGGGGAGTTGTTGGACGCCGGTTTCATTCGATCTGGTACATCTCCTTGAGGTGTTCTGTGTTATTTGTAAAGAAGAAAGGCGGGGAGTATGCGACTTTGTATTGACTTCTGAGGAATTGAACCATGTCTTTATCGAGAATAGGGATCCGCTACCTCGCGTTGATGACTTGTTCGACCGATTACTGAGAGCCTGATTCTTTTCAAAGATCGATCTTAGATTACGGATATCATCAATTTGGAGATTAAAATTGGGGATATTCAGGCGCCGCCTTGAACTTCGATGCGGGCATTATGAATTCTTAGTCATGTATTTTGGATTGACTAATGCTCCTCTTG
This sequence comes from Panax quinquefolius, assembly GCA_020205615.1. Lineage (NCBI taxonomy): Eukaryota > Viridiplantae > Streptophyta > Magnoliopsida > Apiales > Araliaceae > Panax > Panax quinquefolius. The sequence continues at coordinate 43,729,359 of CM035171.1, read as the reverse complement.
CTTTCATGGATATGATGAGCAAGTATTGAAGAATATTTGGATCGATTCGTTGTTGTCTTTATTGATGACATCCTCATCTATTCCAAAAGTGAAGATCATGGGCGCCATTTGAAGCTTTTCTTTGCAAAGGCTTACGTGATAACAAGCTATATGCAATGAAGAAGAAATCGAGTTACGGCTTGAGGAAGTAACATTCCTTGAGCGCGTGGTGTGAAACATGGAGTGTCTGTCGACCCGTGAAGATTGAAGCCATCTGAAGTTAGGAACAGCAAAAATCGATGGCCAAAATCACGTAACTTTACGGGCTTAAAGTGGTTATTATCGAAAATTAAGTGAAGGATTTTCTCGGTGCTACTCAGATTAACTTTCGGTGACTCGTAAAGATACAAAATTCGGTTGGAGTGAGGATTGTGAGAAGAGTTTTCAAGAACTTCGAGAAGACTCATTTATTTTGTTACGATAATACCATCTGGTTGGATGGATTTGTTATCTATAGCGATGCTTGATGAAGGGTTAGGATTTGTTCTCATGCAACATGGGAAAGTTATAGCCTATGCCTCGCGATAACTCGAAAGAATATTAGAGAATTATCCTACTTTCATGATTTGGGTTAGCGTTAGTAGTTTTCGCGTTAAAGATCTGGAGACACTACGTATGGGGAGAAAGTGGAGATCTATCTGAGATCGTAAAAGCCTCGAATATTTCTTCACCCAAAAAAAGAACTTCGATATGTGGCAGCGAAGTTGGCTCGAGTTGTTGAAAGATTACGACCATACCATCGATACCATCCTTGAAAAGTAAGCGTGGTAGCGGGACGCATTGAGTAGAAGATCGTATGTGAGTGCGAGTCTGATGTTGTTAACACAAGGTCCATTTGCATGACTTGCAAAGGATGGAGATAGAGGTAAAGGCTCCAAGTACCCCGTGATGATATCAAACATACGAGTAGAGCAGGCTTTAATCGATAAAGTTAAAATTTGCTTCGAAGCTACGGACATGGAGCTAATCGTATGAAGAAGAAAGTGCGAAGGTGCCATTCTAGAAGCGAGAATTGATGAATAAGGAATACTTGAGTCGACTCTAGACTTTGTGTTCCTAACGATTACGACTTGAAGCATAGAATCATGATGGAGGCACCTGACACTCGTTTGCAATCCATCACAGGAGTACCAAAATGTATGTGATCTTGACATACATTTTGGTGGAGCAATATGAAAAAGAGATCGCGGTGTTTATCTCGAGTTGTTTAACTTGTCGATGTGTAAAAGCGGAACATCAAGTGCCAAAGGGTCCATTGCAACCACTTAAGATTCCGAAATGGAAGTGGGAACACATTACTATGGATTTCCTTACGGTCTTCCCAAGGTTTCTCGGCGTAAATCGATTTGGGTTATTGTTGATAGATTAACCAAATCGCTCATTTCTTGCCTATCTGGAATTATTCCTTGAGCGTCTTGCTCGTATGTCGTGAATGAGATTGTAAGATTGCATGGCATGCGAGTATCCATAGTTTTGGATCGTGACCCGAAGATTCACTTCCACGATTATGGGTTAGCTTACTGAAACTATGAGCGCAATTACGATTGGTTTGGCATACCATCCTCAAGCAGATGAGCGATCGGAGAGGACTATTCAAACTCTTGAAGATCTATTAAGACTACGTGTCCTAGATTTCAAAGGGAGTTGGGATAAAGTACCTACCATTGGTGGAATTCTCTACTGACAACGAGTTATCGAGCAAATATAGGTATGACTCCATTTGAAGCATTGTATGGGCCGAAAGTGTGGCTCTCGATTATCTTTGGGATAAGGTGGGAGAAGCAACATTGTTGGGACCCGAGGTGATGCATGACTACAAAAAAAGATCCAAGCGATTTGATGGCGTGCTACAAGCAACGCAGGATCGACAAAAGAGTTGTCGAGATCTTCATCGAAAAGGCGTGGAATTTAATATTGGGGATTATGTATTATTCGTGTTGCACCATGGAAGGGAGTTACAAGATTTGGGGAAGAGGAAAGCTCGATCCACGATTTGTTGGTCCATTTGAGATTCTTGACGAATAGAAAATGTGGCCTATAGACTCGCATTACCTCAGCGTGTCTCGTGTTCATAATGTTTTTGAGATATCTATGCTTCGTAAATATGTGAAAGGCCGAACCACATTATTGAGTTAGAAGCGGGCGAGATAGTCGAAGATTTAACGTGCGAGGAGATACTGTTAAGATCTTGGATAGGAAAAGAGCATATCCTACATGCGAAGGTTATTCCACAAGTTAAGGTTTTGTGGAGAAACCATGCTTATTGAAGAAATGACACAGGAGTTGGAATAAGAAATGAAAGCGAGGTATCCTCACCTTTTGAAACACCCGGTATATACGTTAATTTTGAGGCGAAATTTCATAAGGAGGGAGGTTGTAAGACCCCATCTTTTAATAAATAAAATCAAATTTCCTCTATTTATTATTGTGAATAATAAAGTGTTAATTTGATATAATACTTTAGTTATGGGTAAAATGTGCAAATTTTGCAAAATAAGCGAAGTGGTTATAAAATATTCATTATTAATGAGGAGAATATTACGTTTGGTTGTGGATTATTCTTTACGTAGGGAATATTAGTATGAGGTGCATCCATTTGTGGGCCCCATGTGAAAACGATCGAATAAAGAAAATAACAAGTTTGAGTTTTTTATAAATAGCTTGGCGTAGTTATTCTTTTATTAACCTTGTTGGAATACCCGGTGATTAAAATCGATAATATCGTGGTATACGATGCTAGCGATGTTGTTGCGGTATTTTTGAATTATTGATTCTTACGTAAGAAGGCCTTTACTCGATAAGTGTTACGATAATTCTTTATTGATATGTTATTTTATTGATTGATAATTCTTTGCGTTGATATTTTATATTATTGTTGTTCGATAATTGTCTTTGCATGATATCTCCATTATCGGATCGATAATTTATATTATTTGAATAATATTATTAGATAGCATTATTGGTAATTTCTAAGGAAGTTACATACAGGAAGGGGTTCGGTCACTAAATTGCATGAAAGGAGAAATCCTTATCGAAGCCCTCTTTCACAGGAGCGACTTTGGTTGTCGTAATTGTGATTACTGTAATATTATTTATGAATAATTAGTTATTGATTTATATGATAAGGAAATATTTATTTTATGTGGATATAAATGATGGATATATTTATTTTATGTGGATATAAATGAAGGAATAAATCTTTGAAATTATTTTATCGATTATTTTGTTGGAATAGAGGTGTTGAAAATTATGCGTATGTGAATTTCGGTATTTTACGATTGGAATTTGGAAAAACTTTCTTCTACAAAGTTGTGAGAATTAAATTTTCTATGGAAAGAATATGAGATTGAATTTTTACGATAAAGGGCTATTTATTATGAATTATTGAAGTTTTGGAGATTTAATGTTTTTATTAAAATTAAGGGTGTGGCCCACTTTTGATTTTTAAAACATGTGAAATTTGATGAAATTTTTCAGAATTGGCATGCTAAGCTTAATCAACAAAGGATCGTAGAATTAATTTTAGAAATAATATCATTTTATTATTTTAGTCTCCTTTAGGCGTTCTAGCATTTTTCCTATAAATAAGCGCTTAAGTTAAATTGAAAATCACACGAAACATAAGTTTTTCTCTCTATGTTATCGGCGTATTTTTGTGAGTATTTAGATACTTTGAGAGTTGTTATTTATTGCAAGTTTTCTTGACTTTATATTCGATATTACGATCGAAATCTTTTGTTATTTTGAGATAAGGGATGTTATTTTCTTCTTAATGATGTTATTCTTTCGATATCATTATCTTAGAAATATTGGTATGGATTTTATTGTGGAATTTCTACCTTTTGTGTAGGAGATTCTTATTCACGTATCTGGTACTTATTCACGTATATGACACTATTCACGAATCGACCTTTATTCACGAGAAAAAATGAAATTTTCTTTTTTGTCCAAGTTATACATTATGATTACTATCTTTGATTGTATCCATGTTTTGATCTTTATTTTTTGAATTACGCTTCACAATTGGTTATTATGGAGTATTATTGAACTTGGATAAACTTGTAAGACCGAGAAATTTTTTAAATAAAAGGAATTTCCTTTATTTATTATCTTGAAATAGTAAGGGTTGATTTGATTAATGTGGATAGTTAAGGGTTAAATCATAAATATTTCAAAATAAGCAAGTGGTTATAAAATATTCATTGTTTTGGTGTCGTGGAATATTAAATCTTTGTGGGAATATTAAATGCGGTAGTGATAATAATGTGGAGCCCATGTGAGCGATTGGATGAGGAAAGCAATGAAGTTTGGGTGGTTATAAATAGCTTGGCGTAGTTATTCTGAATTAAATTTGTTGGAATACCGGTAGTTAAAATACGATGTCTGGCGTGGTTGCACGCGTGGCACTGCGGTATTGCATAGTATTGTTGAATTATTGATCCTTCGTAAGATGGCCTTTTTCGATAATTTTCCACGATGATTCTTATTGATATTTTATTTTATTGATTCGATAATTCTGCGTTGATATTTTATATTATTGTTGTTCGATAATTGTCCTTTTGATGATTTCCCATTATCGGATCAATAATTCATATTATTTGAATAATATTATTAGATAACATTATTGGCGATGTCTAGAAAGTTACATACAGGAGAGGTTTGGTCACCTAATTGCTTGGCGCCCGATGAGAGAGATCCTTATTGGAAGCCCCCTCTTTCTGAGGAGCGACTGGTTGTCGTAAATGTGATTACGTAATATTATTTGTGAATAATTAATTATTGATTCATATGATAAGGAAATATTTATTTTTTATATGAATATAAATGATGGATTTATTTATGTGGTTATTAATGAAGGAATTAATGTTGAGGTGTTTTATCGGTATTTTATCGGATTGGAGGTATTAAAAATCAAATCGGGGTTTTGAGATATATTCTTGGGGTTATAATTTTTAATCAAATAGTTGGATTGTAGTAATTTTTGGGTATATTATACATACATAAGTTGAGTATATGTCCACAAATTTTGAGCAGATTAAAATTCACGAATGATTTGTTATGAATTTTAAGAGGTGGTGATTAGGAAATTAGGTTTATAATTGATTTTGGTGGAAAATTCTAGAATTGAGTGGGCCCCACTTGTGGTTGGTGAAAAATGTGCTGAATTTTATTTCAAATGTGGTGGGTGGCAATAGTAGCGGAGTAAAGCCATCGGTGGCGAGTAAAAATGCTGCTTGGTAGGGCTAACATTTTCTATAAATAGAGAGGCTAAGTTAGAATTGAAAATCACACGAAATAAAGTTTTTCTCTTTCTCTCTCTATATTATCGGCGTATTCTTGTGAGTATTTTGAGTATACTTTGAGTATTGTTAGGCGGTGCAAGTTCCCTTGACCTATATCAGGTGTTTCAACTAGAAATCTTGATTCTTTGAGGTAAGGGATATTATTTGTTTCGTAATGATATTATTTCTTGATATCATTATCTTTGAAATATTGATCTGAAGTTTTTATCAAATTTGGAACTTTTTCATGTCGGAGTTCTTATTCATGAGTTCTTATTCACGAGTTACTATTCATGAGTTACTATTCACGAGTTCTTATTCACGAGTACTATTAAGTGAAGCGTGAAAATGTTTTTTGTGGAATTTCTATCTTTTGGTGTCGGATTTACTATTCATTGTATACGGTCTTATTCGCGTATCTGACCTTTATTCACGTATCTGGCCTTTATTCACGAATCGGCACTATTCATAGAAAATAAAATTTTTCTTTTAAATACAAAATATCTATTACGGATACTAGCTTTGATTGTATCCATGTTTTGATCATTCTTGATTTTACTTCACTATGATTATTTTTGAGGTATTGTTGGACATGGATAAAACAAAGTACGAATCCTTAATCCTTAATCCTTGTCGTTTTTGTTCCTTTGGATTAGTTCTTTAAAATATTTTCATCATCCTCGGTCTTAAATGATGATATTATTGAATATCTTTGGCTTTTTGTGGTGCAAGATGAATGATTTCGAAGAATATCTTTGGCTGTAGTGCAAAGATGAATAATTTCGATGAATATCTTTGGCCTTTAGTGCAAAGATGAGCAGGTGTTGAGATGAACATAATGGTGATGAATATCTTTGGCCTTTAGTGCGAAGATGAGCAGTGTTGAGATGAACATGCCAGGTGATGAATATCTTTGGCTGTGGTGCAAAGATGAATATTTGATTTGAGATGAATATTGATTGATGTTACGGGGATAAAATATTGATGAATTTATTAAATTCATAGATTATAGTAGATTTCATTCTCTCGTAACTCTTACATGAATTATTATTTCCATTTTGCGAATATTGATTTGAAACTTGTTGTCTATTGTATTTATCAGTTTTTCCTGTTGGAGACTAACGATAATTTGTTGTATATTATCTTAGTCATAACATTCTTTCTTGGGCTAGTTGAGCTCACCCTTTTCCTTGTTGTTCCATTTTTCTTCTCGGGGGCGAGAATGTAGCGAGTACTTAGTGAGGGGTATGGAATGAAGGTTCTAGAGAGAGTTGTTTAGTAGTCCTCACCATTATTGTAAAATAATGTATCGATAAATATGATGAGGATTTATTTGAGTATAAATATTGTCTAGAAGATAATATTTGTATTTAAACTCTGATTTTATTGTTGTGATAATAAAGTTGTAGTTGTTTACATACCATGTATTTGGCGATTTCAGAATGGGTTGGATGGAATGGACTATTTTGGGGTCGTCACAAAGCTATGTCTGAATCTCTAATATTTGTTCTTTTATCTCTCTTGGATTCATTTTCTTTAAGATATTTTCATCATCCTCGGTCCTAAATGATGATACAAATGAATATCTTTGGCGTAGTAGTCTGAGATGAGCAGTATTGAGATGAACATGACCCGATTGGTGATCTGAATGAATATCTTTGGCATGTAGTGCAAAGATGAATATTTGATTCAAGATGTATATTTATTGATATTCTGAGGATAAAATATTGATGATTGACTTTTAAATCTTAGAAGATAGTAGAATTCTTTCTCTCTTGACTCTTAGTGGATTTGTTGTTTCAGCTGCGATTGTTGATCTAAAACTTGTTGTCTATTATATTTTATCATTTTTCCTGTTGAAGATTAATGATAATTTGTTATATATTATCTTAGTCATAATATTCTTTAATGGACTAGTTGAGCTCACCCTTTTCCTTTTGTTCCATTGTTCTTCTCGGGGAGGAGAGAATTTAGCGAGTGAGATAGTAAGTAGGGTATATCAAGTGTTGATTGAGATAGTTATTTTAGTAGTCCGCGGCTATTTTGTAAAATAGTGTATCGATAATTGTAATGAGGACTCCTTTTGAGTTTTTTATTTGTTGTGGCGCCCCAAATCGGGGTCTCTTTCAACATGAATGCGGATGGTGGTCCACGATCCTTTCTGATTCACCACAAACATTCAATCATATTGAAAAAGCCTGAAATATGAATCATCTTATATATTTTAAAGCCAAAATCAATACTACTTTGGATTCCCGGGTTCTTTATAAGCGTTTCTTTTCCATTAAAACATTTGTAATATTGTCATAATATCTTTCAATATTAACATTACAAACCTATACTTATTTCATAAGTATCGTGCGCTTCTGAGTTAGCTTTAGCCTTCACTTTATCCTTGTCGAATCCTTTAGATGGCGTTAGATTATTGAAGACAACATAGGAATCGTGCATATAAGCGGACTGACCTTCTTTCTGAAACATGCATTTACCATAACTTAAAATGAGTTTGAATACAAATATTGTCTACATTAGAGAGTATACAAACTGAAAAGGAGTCCTCATTACAATTATTATCACACTATTTCACGAAAGAATAGTGAGGGACTAATAAGTTGCATCATCTAGGACCATCACTGCTCTCATGCTTGTTCCCAGGCTCGTATCCCGGCTATATTCTCATTTCTGAAAGAAAACGGTGAAAGAAAGGGTGAGCTCAACTAGCCCGATGAAATATTATGACTAAGATAATGCGAGAATAAATTATCATTAGCCTTAGCGATGTTAAAGCGATAAAATATAACAAACATCAAGTTTAAGCTGCGGTGAACAAGCGATCCATTAAAAGAGTCAAGTAGAGAATAAAATCTACTATCTTTTATGATTTAAAGGTTTTTCATCACTTTTATCATTTGGGACTCGACAATAAATAATCCACATCATCGAATCCCACTACTTCTGACGAGGATATTCTTTAGTATCACGACCACAATTATCCATGCACTACTGGGCGAGAATATTTGTGTATTCATTAATGGTAAATGATCATACCAACAATTTGTCCATCGATACACTACGGGCCGATGAGGACTTTTACCACATCATTTGTAACATTACGGTCGTGATTGCAAGAATAATCACAGTCGTAATCATACCAAGTCCATCATGCACTCTGAAGGCCACAGATGACTTTCAAAAAAAAATATAAACATGAGGATGATGACAATGATATAAAATTGATAAAACAAGTTCAAAATTAATTTGTCCGAGAACTATAACGTCAAATTATCGACATGATCTTTGCTTTTGTAGAGTAAAATTCAAGAATGCTCGGAAGAATATTTCCATGAAAGATCTTTGGATGAAGCGCTTGAATATCGAGGATATTCCACTAATTTCATGGAGTATAGAAGTTAAAACTTTAACTTATTTGAGTATAATAAAGAATGGAATAACAAAAGAAATCACCATGCATGCGGTACCCGCATGAGGCGAGTTATTCAGCGAGAATAATAAATAACGGAACGGTCGGCGAAATTACATGCAAGCGGGATGTTCAGCGAATAATAAAGAATGGAATAACAACGAAATCACCGTGCATGCGGTACTTGCCGCGCAGAGCGAGGTTATTCAGCGAGAATACTAATAATAGGCGGAATCGGTCGGCGTAAAAGCTTATGAGACGAGGATATTCAGCGAGAATAATAATAAAAATGAAACCGAATTCGTAAAAAGCGCCTGAATGGGATATTCAGCGAGAATAATAATAAAAGGCGGAATCGGTCGGAAGCGTAAAAGCCTTGAGCGAGAGGATATTCAACGAGAATAGTAAAGGCGGAATAATAGAAGAATGTCACCAAGTATAGGGTAGCAGCGTATCTGAGTTATTCAACAGAATAATAAAGAATGGAATAACATAAGTTCTCTTCATGAATCTGAAAAGAATAAACCCTTCTGAGTCTGACAAATAATATTCCTACCTTAAGAAGAAAATCTTTGGATATATAAGTAGTGAAGTAGTGAGAATACTTTCTTCTTTCTCTCTATAGTTTATCTCTCTAGAGTTTGGTGAATTAAGTAAGAAAATAATGAAGGAATGAGCTTCTATTTATAGAAAAATGGTATTTGCATAGTAACTAACTCATGAGCGGTCCAGATTGATTTACTTTAATCGGCGGTCCATATTTAAAAGCAAAATCTTTTAAATAAAATATAATATATTCTATTTATAATCTAATAAAGCGAATAACTTTATAAAGATTTTTTATAAAAATTTTCTATCACAAAACCTTATACGAAAAATATATCGTAATAAAATATAATATATTCTAATTATTATCTAATAAAGCAGATAACTTTATAAAAGTATTACATTTTATATAAAAAAAAGATTTACTATGTAAAAACACTTATCAGAGACCTTATAATGACACTAATAATTACGCGTCTATTTATGTATAATAGAATAATATAATATATTCTATTTATAGAATAACTTTATAAAAGTATTTTTTTTATATAAAAAGATTTTACTAATATTATTACATTAATAATACCAACAAAAGCTGAGTGACTTATCACGTAAGCATCGATAATTAATCTGGTGTCTCTTATGCGACCACGCGCGTATTCTTTGTACTTTTAACACAGGGTGTTTCAACGCGATTAACGGTAAAACTTTAGTAGATTATTTTCATAAAAAATATTTTTGTCGTTTTCTCAATCAAGCAATAATTCCGTTGTGGGGTCCACCTGATGATTGTCTTAGTTATGCGAATATTCCACATTAAAGCGAATATTCCCGAGCCGATCGAATATTATATAACAACTTGCGTACTTTGCAAAATTTATAAATATTACCCACAATTATAACATTTATATCAATTTCACTCCATAATATTCAAAAATAATATTTATAGAAAATTCATCTTTATTCAAAAAAGTTGGGTTTTACAATCTCCCTTCTTATGAAATTTTGCCCTCGAAATTAGGAGTGCGTACACGGTATATTGAAGAGGTAAGGATACCTTGATTTCATTTGATTCTAACTCCCAGTCATTTCCTCGACATCGTGGTTTCTCCACAAAACTTTGACTTGAGGTATAACCTTGGGCGTAGAATATGTTCCTTCTTATCAAGATTTGAGCAGGAACCTCTTCATCGTCAAATCTTCCGTTATTTAAATCGGTTCTAACTTTCGATAATGTGGTTGGGTCTTTCACATATTTACGTAACATGGATATGTGAAAAAGCGTTATGAACACGAGGCATACTTGGCGGTAAAAGCAAGTCTATAGGCCCACAGTTCCTACTCGATCGAGGATTAAAAATGGGTAGATGAATCGAGGATTGAGCTTTTCTCTCTTTTCAAATCTAAGTAACTCCTTTCCATGGAGCGACACGTAACAACACATGATCTCTATATCGAATTCCCGTCCTTTCGATGAAGATCGGCATAACTCTTTTATCGATCTTGTGAGGTTTTTATCGTTGTCGGATCGTTTGAATCTTTTCCGTAGTCATACGTACCAACTCGGTCCCAACAAGCGTTGCTTCACCCACCTCATCCCGGCATCTTTGGAAGCGACACTTTCTTCATCTGGCGCCTCGAATGGAGCCATGCGATACTTGCTTGATAAGCTATTGTTGTAGGAAAACTCCACGATGGTAAGAACTTCTGACTTCCCTTGAAGTCGAGGACCACGAGTCTTAATAGATCTTGAGAGTTTGAATAGTCCTCTCATTGTCCCGTAAAATGCGAGGATGATATCCAAGAACTAAATCGTAAATCGTGCCCATAGCTTTTTGCAAACTAACCCAAAATCTTGAAGTGAATCTTGGGTCTCGATCGGAAACTATGGATCTTGGCATACCATGCGATCTTCTGACCTCGTTTATGTACATCTGAGCAAGGCGTTCAAGTGTATAAGTTTCTCGTATCGGTAAGAAATGAAAGCGGGACTTAGTCGATCTATCAACAATGACCCAAATCGCATCTATGCCTTGAGAAACTTTGGGAAGGCCGATGCTTGAAATCCATGGTAATGTGCTCCCACTTCCATTACGGAATTTCAAGTGGTTCTGATGGACCTTTTGGTACTTGATGCTCGCCTTGACTTCGTTGACACGTTAGACACCTTGAGATAAAGCAGCGCTATCTCTCTCTTCATATTGCTCCCACAAAATGTATGGCGAAGATCATGATACATTTGGTACTCCCGAGATGGATTGCAAGCGGTGTGTTATGCGCCTCCATCATGATTTTATACTTTAAATCGGGGTCGTTAGGAACCTGAAAATGCAGAGTTGACTCGAAGTATTCCTTCTTCATCGATTCTTGCTTCGGCATAGCACCTTCTTGCACTTTCTTCCTCATACGCATCGGCTCAGTGCGTAGCTTGGCGACTTTAACTTTATCAATTAAAGTCGGTTCTACTCGTATATTCGCCATCATCACATGGGTCCACAGGTCTTTAACTCTATCTCCATCCTTTGCAAGTCACACAAAATGGGGCTTTGCGTTGACAATATCGCACTTTCGTGCCGCATATGATCTTACACTTACTCAATCGTCGGCTACTACGTTCGCTTTTCGAGGATGGTATTGGATGGTATGATCATAATCTTTTCAGCAGATTCAAGCCAGCGTCGTTTATCGCGTGTTGAGTTCCTTTTGAGTGAAGAAATATTTGAGGCTTTTATGATCGTAAAGATCTCACTTTCTCCCCATACAAGTAATGCCTCCAAATCTTTAGTGCGAAGACAACATTTACTATGACTCTAGATCGTGGTAGGATAATTCCTCTCATATTCTTTGAGTTGTCGTGAGGCGTAGGCTATGACTTTCCCGTGTTGCATGAGAACACATCCCTAACCCTTTTTGCGAAGCATCACTTGTAGATGACAAATCCCTCGAACGGATGGTATTGTCGAGCAGTCTTGAAATGAGTCTCCTCTTGAGTTCTTGAAAACTCTTCTCACATTCCTCGCTCAAGCAGAACTTTGTATCTTTTCCGAAGTCGGTGAGTTAGTGGAGTAGCGATTAGAAGAAAACCCTTCACGAATCTCAGATAATAACCCGGCTAAAGCGAGAAAGCTCGTACTTGATTCATTTGATTTAGGTTGCTCCCGACTTTGAATAGCTTGATCTTTCTTTGGGTGCGGATATTCCATGACTTGATACCACGTGCCCGAGGAATGCTACTTCCTCGAGCGAACTCGCATTTCTTGACTTGGCATAAAGCTTATATTCACGAAGCTTTTGGAGTATCGACCTCAAGTGTTGCTCATGATCTTCACGGCTTTTGGAATAAATAAGGATGTCATCAATAAAAGGCGACCACAAAGTGATCAAATATTCCTTGAATACTCGGTTCATCATATCCATGAAAGCGGCGGGGCATTAGTCGATCGAAAGGACATGACTAGGAATTCATAATGCCGTCTGGGAGTTACGAAAGCCGTCTTTGGAATGTCGCCGGTTCTAATCTTCAATTGGTGATATCGGAGCGAAGATCGATCTTTGAAAAGAATTTGGCTCCTTATGGTTGGTCGAAGCAGGTCATCGATACGTGGCGATGGGTACTATTTTTGATGGTGACATGATTGACTCCAGATAATCAATCAAAGTCGCATACTCCATCTTTCTTTTCACGAATAGAGCAGGAGGAGCCCCGAGGAGAAGTACTAGGGGCGAATAAAGCGATGTCTAACAATTCCTGTAGTTGGGTCTTTAACTCACGAAGTTGATAGGAGCCATTCGATATGGGGCTTTGGAAATGGGTTTTGTCTGGGGTTCGAGGTCGATACAAAATTCAATTTCACGCTACGGGGTAGGCGGGGAAGTTCTTGAGAATCGTAGGAAATTCATTAACAATAGAAATATCATTCAAAAGCGGCGTATTTTTGTTTAGATCGTGACATGAGCTAAGAAAGCTTGACATCTAGTTTTTTGATAAGCGAATAGCTTTATGGCTTGAGATGACGATGATTGATTTTAATGGTTTGGTTGGCTTGAATTAGCATAATAGGTTGGTTAGGAATATGAAAGCTAATGACCTTACGAAAATAATCAATTTTTGCATGATGAGTAGTTAACGATCGATCCTAGAAATTACGTCAAATGCAAGTATTTTAATGAAATAAGATCGACGGTAGTAATGTGAAGTCTGGAATTTGAACCAAACAAGACTTATAAGCGAGTGGATGTAATGAAGGTTTCTCCCAGCGGAGTTTCCACAGATAAGTCGAAAGTCTAATTTCTCCGGTCAAATTTAATCGTTGGCGCAAGTAGGAGAAATAAAAGAATGGGTAGAAGCGGTATCAAATAAGGTATAGACTTAGCTAGAGTTTATGATAAGCTTACGTGATGACCTCATTCGGGTTCCTTGCTTTACGGGAGGTCATGACAAGCGCTCTCCTTGCCTTTCTGGCTTTGACTTTTACGGGAATGACCTTTGGTGCCTCCATCACAATTTGAACTTGTCTTGGTGAGCGACAAAATCGGGCTAGGTGACCTTCTCTTCCACAATTATAACATGCTTTGGATGGCATCAGCGCGGTTTGGTGATGTGTCCCTCCCCTCGCATTTGAAGCATATGATAGGTGGTCGTTCTCCTTCCTTAACAGCAGGTCTTTGGTCTTTGGCGTCTTTCCATCATTGTTGAATCTCCTTTTCTTGAAATGTTCATTTTTCTTGTCTTGGCCATGATTACCATAGAAGTGGTTACCATTTACGGCATGTTGATTCCCTCCGTTTGTTGTCCTTAGATTTTCGATGGTGATACCTTTGGTATTTTCATTTTTGTTTTGCTTTCTCTTGGTTGCGTTGACTCGTTCTGGCGCTCGATATTTGAGCCTATTTACAACTTGTCGAGTACAAACACGGTTTATGAAATAAGATATTGGCGTATCTCGGGTTTCAAACCTCTTAAAAACATTAGCGTCATTTGCTCCTCATTATCGACCAAATGGGATCTGGCCAGGGATAACTCATAAATTTAGCCTCGTGTTGACGACACGGTCATATTGTTTTGTTCGATTTGATAAACTCCACTTCTTTCATGTAGTGAATACTCTCGGGAAAGTACTTGTCGTTGAATAGCTCTTGGAACTTCTCCCAAGACATCTTGAGTGTGTCCGAAAGTTGAGTCGTTTCTGATTCCCACCGATGTCGCCTCTTCGCATAACATGAAGGTGGCGAGGAACCTTTTGCTCCTCGGAGCATCCGAGACATCAAATATCTTGGTGATCTGCTTTATCCATGCTTCGCCTTAAGTGGTTTTGGCTCTCGATAAACTCGGTTGGTCCCGACTCCTTGAAGCTATTTAGCGGTGGCCCGTCCAGAGTTTCGGTGTTTTCCACTACATTTTGGACGAGGAAGCGCTCTGCTTTGATGTTGCATGAATTGCATAAAGCCTCTGAACAATCCATCATTCATCATTTGGTCGGTGTTATTTGTTTGCATGAGGATTGTCGCCAATCATTCCATTGAATTGAAATATAACAAAATGAAAGTAATTACTATCTTCTTATTATAATCAAAGTATAATCCTTCCCGGGTTCATAAGCCAAAAGGTTACATCGTTCATTGTTCATAATGTATAATACATGAACTTACTTAAACTTACTAAACTATTACTGATGCCTAAGCATCCATCTTAGCTTTGCCCTTATCATTCTTGGCATTCACGATCGTTCATCTTTAACTGCGGTTATATAATTCAGCAAGAAGTGAGCATAATGTATTTCAAACAAGTTTAATCGAGGATAACTTGAGAATACCACATTCATGAATTATATAACAATTCAACATAAGCGAACAATAGTTATGAAGTATTACGAATCAATAATACTTTAACGATTTCGTAACATCAATTCCCAAAGTATAGAATAGATTAGGAATTACGAGGCAAATTCGATAGACCATGAGCGATAAATTTCGGTTTTCATACTTGAAAAGGAGTCCCTGACACTAAGGCCCGTTCATCAGTATAACTTACGAGCACTTCTAGGTGATCGGACTATAGTACTCTATGTTGATCGACACTACATTCATTAAAGCGTATTTACGTTTAATATTTTTGGCAAACTCGCGTGCCCATCGAATAATCGATGAAAAATACTTTTGTTTGTTCATAGACAAACCTTACCTTCACGTCCGTACCAATTACTTGGCATAGGATAGCAATTAACATTTCTATATAGAATGATATGAATAATAATCAATCTATATCTTACGAATAGTCTGGCCAGAGGTTAAAATCGGCATCGACCCTTTCTTTAAAACAAGTCTTGCAATTCGGTTCAGCGAATCACATAAAACTTGGCTAACATGGAAGTTAGACAAGCGTTAAGAAAACTTTGCCTTTCGAGCGTCTTCAAATAACTTACTCATTGACCACGGCCTTTCTAGAATCTACATGATATGTTTCACATAGCACTTTGTAATTAGCTATCAAACAACTATTCACATTGTTCCTACAACTTCTTTTCTCTTCTATGTCGTGTTAACTTAATATCTTTATTAAAAAGTCGACATGACTTATTACCCTTAAATCGGTGTATCACTCTATTGGCGTTTATTAGCGGACTCAAACATCGTTGATAAAGTACCAACTTTGTTCATTTTACATATCTTGTTAATATGCATTTCATTCCTAAGTTTCATACTACTATACCTTAGTATAGGTAGTATAGGATTAGTCTTAGTACATTCATTGAGTATATAAACTCAACTCGGTGGGTCTCTAAACAATTGAAGTTTAAAACCTAACTTGGTCAACTTTTTCCTCACTTGGTGTAGCTGTAGTGGCATCCCCTTATATATTAGTATTGGATAGTATTACCGAGTTAGCGAGGTACTGCTTTGTATGAGTGCAGTGACTGTGATTTGGTCACCACTTTATCTTGGTCTTGGGTTTTGTGTGCGCGCTTTTAAGTCTATCGTGCCGTGAGAGCGAACCGATTTTGGTTTTCTTGAAACTCTTGTGAGGCTTCCTAATTTGTTCGTTTTACATCCGAATTGACCCATTCAAATTCCTACAAGTCATAAATTACATCCTTTACGTGTTCATATAAGAATTGACACTTTTGAATCCGTTAACTCATAATTCACTATTGAGTTCATTTTATATACGTTAAATAGCGTTAATGGCGTTGATGCTCGTTTTCTTCGTTTAAGTCGGAATCAAGCGATTCTCGAACCCTGACTCTTAATTACCCTATCTCGCGTGTTGACATTGAAAACCAGCGTTTTCAAGTCCACGACAACTTTTGACTTTAATTCAGGACTTTATCGTTTTCGACGTTTAGCGTCTATTTTATAATAAATTCGCTTTATAACCGTTACTATTGTTCTTTAAGCCAAATCACATGGAATACTCCATGGATTTCATATCTACATCTAACCAAACAAGATGCATATACTAGCGTATTGATGGAGCTCGATCGTTTATCAACAATCGATCTCGACTATCGATATTTTCATGGTTCAAAAACTATATCAAACCTTATTATTTTTATAATCTCATGACTTATAGAGATTGAATCTATGGTAAGTCATCTTTAAATCCTCATCTCATGACATATACCACCCCTTTCATGATTCTCTAAAATAAAAGAAAATCTAAAAGAGATGGAGATGAAAGGTAAGGAATATACCTTAAGAACTCTTATGAATTTCTTGAAAACTCTAAGTCAATCTTCAAAATATATGTTTTGGTTGAGTATAGCTCTCTTTCTCTCTCAAAATAATCTAGGTTGGTAATTTGAAAACTCTCAAATGGCTAACCTTGCCTTCTTATTTATAGGAAATGAGAATGGAGGCAATTTGGACATTAAACCACCACCTCCTTACTATTTCATGTGTGGTCACCAAGTAAAATACTTGGTGACCAAGCCTTATCTTGGAGTCCACACCAAGGTGGTGACCCACCTCCCTTAGGTGACATCCATGGGTTGCCCATGGGTTTTACCCATTCGGTGACCATAGGGTTCGACCCACGGTTCGATTTTAATGAATTTGGCTTAACTAAATAAACATTGGGCCTTGACTTGGACTTAACCCATCCATCTCATTGGGCTTAGTCATTCGATTGATTGGGCTAATCATAATCAATCAAGTGAATTACTCATTGATACATAGATTAATCTATGATACGAATCGTATTCACCCATATAATTCACGTATTCTCTTCAGTATACTATCGTACAATAATAATCGTATTGTACCTCGTATTTACTCAACGTATTATCATAGATACTAACTAGCATCATAATTGTATAACACTTGAATTAAACCTAACACCATTTCTTCTACGCATATTATTTCCTTCTAGAAATCAATATACTCAACCCTTAGGTTTTTAAGTCATGGGCAAAAGCTGCGTTTTCCATAAATGAAATATTATCGGATATTCCATCTTATCACGATATTCTATCATTCGCGTTTCTCGAATTTCAAAATAATTCCCCGACGAAAGCGGATGAAATAGTTTTTTCTGAAATTTCTCGAAAAACAATTATTATTGTCTTGGAAATTCTAAACAATTATTTCTAACACGTAGCGAATACTAACCACGTTAGCACATTTCTAGGTCGTAGAACGACCTTCACATAGCTTACTCTCACAAAGAAATCAATTAAATTCATTTAATTCACATAATCAAATAAAAATTTAATTGTCATAAAAATCGATTTTTCTAAGGCGTTACATTCTCTCCCCCTTATAAGGATTACGTCCCAGAATCTTAGCTTATAATTACATAAACAAATGAGGAAAATCTTCCTTCATTTTACTTTCGAGCTCCCACGTTGCTTCTTGACATTGTGGTTTCTCCATAACTTACCTTCTTTGAAGGTATGACCTTATTTCTTAAAACTTGTTCCTTTCTATCAATAATTTGAATTGGAAGTTCCTCATAGGACAAGTCCTTCTCTATCTGAATAGATTCATACTCTATCATTACGTGTTTATAGTCCGGTTTATAAGGGCCTTGACAACGACACATGAAACACATTATGAATCGTTCCATCTCTGGAGGTAAAGGCTACTACATCGCAGCTACCTCCCTATCCTTTTAAAATCTCAAAAGGTCCTATAAACCTTGGACTTAACTTCCCTTTCTTTCCAAAAGCGTATCTTCCCTTTCCAGGCGATACTTTCGGAAAAACAAAAGATCTACATCGAATTCTCTATTCTCTCTGTGAGGATCTGCATACTTCCTTTCCCGGTCTTGGCGCGCAACTAATCGATCACGTATTAACTTCTACCATGTCCGTAGTCTTTGAACCATCTGAGGTCCCAACATCAAGCGTTCACCCACCTCATCCCAACCTGATGGAGTTCGGCACTTCCTCCATCTGACGCCCGTAAGTGGCGTGCCTATACTAAGCGTGAAAACTATTGTTGTCTGAAAATTCCTGACGGTAGAAATTCGTCTCAACTCCTTTGAAATCCATAACGCAAGATCTTAACATATCTTCAAGCGTTTGAATTGTTCGCTCACTCGACCATCCATGCGAGGATGATCGCCGTACTCGATCTTAAGCTGCGTTCCCATTTGCTCTTGCAAACTTCTCCAAAGTTCGATGTGAATCGTGGATCACGATCGACATGATCGAAGCAGGTACTCCATATGCGGAAATAATTTCCTTGACATACTGACAGCTAAGCGATCTAGGTTATACCTAACTCCTATTGGTAGAAAATGAGCGATTTCGTTAATCGATCCTTTATCACCCAAATAGCATCGTATCCTTTTACGGTTGTTGGAAGTCCCACCACAAAGTCCATCGTGATGTGCTCCACTTCCACTCTGGAATTTCTAGCGTTTGTAACAACCCGCTCGGTCGTTGATGTTTAGCCTTAACTTTTGACAAGTTAAGCACCTACTAACATATTACGCTATCTCCTCTTCATATTCGGTACCAAAAGTTACGGCGAAGGTCTTGATACATCTTCATTACTACTGGGATGTATCGAGTACCTCGAACTATGGGCCTCCATCATAATTTCTTCTTTTAATTTGGGATCATTAGGAACTCAAATTCTTCCCTCAAAACGAAGTAATCCCTCCTTATCGAGGTTATACTTAGTCTTTTTTTCATCTTTTATCCTCTTCTGCATCTGCTTGCACTCCTCATTGCTCAGTTGTACTCCCTAACCCGCTCCACTATGGTAGGTTGGGTTTCCATGGAAAATAACATCTCTCTGCTTCTTCCCGGTAACAACTTCTAGCTCCATTTTTGCCATCGTTGTTACCAACTCATTTTGAGTTGTTAACATTGATAATTTCTCTCTACCCTTCCTCTTAGCGCGCCGGCTACTACATTTGCTTTCCGGATGATATAAAATATCACAATCATAATCTTTTATTAACTCTAACCACCTTCTACATCTCATATTCAACTCTTACGTGTGTGAAGATATATTTTGGACTTTTTTGTGGTGTAGTGTATATCTCACATTTCTCACCATATAAAGATAATGCCTCCATATCTTTAGGGCAAAAACTACATTTGCCAATTCTAGGTCATGAGTAGGATAGACCTTCTCATAATCCTTTAATTGGCGTGGTGCATCTGTGATGACCTTGCCATCTTTGCATGAGCACTTGACCCAGATCCTTTATCTGAAGCATCGCTATATACACTAAAATTTCTGTATAAATGCGGTAAGGACAATCTAGGTGCCTCACTTAACCTCTTCTTCAACTCTTGAAAAGCTGTTCTCACATGTTTTGGTCCACACATACTTCACCAGACTTTCTTGTCGATTTGTTAATGGAGTAGCTAATTTAGAAAAGTTCGGAATGAACCTTCTATAGTATCATTAACCTTGAAAACTCTCGAACCTCGGTTGGCGTTTTGGTTGCTCCCATTCGTTAAGCTTGCTTCTACTTTTGCGGATCTACGGAAATGCCATCCTTATCGATAACATGCCACAAAAGCGCACCTTCTCAAGCTAAAATTCACACTTTGTGAATTTAGCATATAACTTCTCCTTTAGTAGTGTCTCGACACTATTCTTAAATGTTCGAATGATCTTGGCGTCTTTGAATAGACTAGAATATCATCGATGAACACTCGACAAACTTGTCCAAATATTGTTTGAACACTCTGTTCATCGTATCCATAAATCTTGGTGGCGCATTAATCGACCCAAACGACATTACGAAGCTTCGTAATGACCATAGCGAGTTACGAATGCCGTCTTAGGTACATCTTCCTTCCTCACCTTTAGCCCTGATGATACCCGATGCGCATAAATCTATTTTAGAAAAATACTTTGCCCCTTTCAAGTGATCAAATAGATCATCGATCACTGGGCAAAGGGTATTTATTCTTAATCGTTAACTTGTTCGACTCTCGATAGTCGATCAAAGTCTTAACGACCCATCCTTCTTCTTTACAAACAACAACTTTGGTGCTCCCCGAGGAGACACACTTGGTTGAATGTACTTCTATCTAATAGTTCTTGTAATTGAACCATTAACTCCTTCATTTCATTTGGCGCCATTCGATATGGTGCCCTTGAAAGCTAGTGTGCGTTCCGATAATGCAGATCGATTACAAACTCCACCTCCTGTGATCGGTGGAATGCCGGTAACTCCTCAGGAAATACATCCATGAACTCTTGCACAATGGTATCTCGATCGAGGATGTTCCCACTCTTTGGGTATCCACAACATGGCATAGATAACCTACACACCCTTTCTCAACATCTTCAAGCTTGTGTCGTGAGCAGATGACAAAAGCGTCTCGGTGAATTACTATCGAAGAACACTACCTTGGTTTTCTTAGAAAGCCGAAGGTTTACACTTTTCCTATGGCAATCTATAATCGCCTCATGGTTCACCAACCAATCCATACCAAGAATTACGTCGAATTCTTTTAGCCTTATCGGTACCAAATCTACAGATAACTTATTCCTCTAATTTCCACGCAACAATCCTTATGAATATGTTGATGGGGATTATTTCCTCGTTTGCTACCTTAACGTCTAAAGGTATAGGTAACTTTTCGAGGATTAAACCTAATCGCTTAGCAAATTCACATCTTTATAAAAGAACAAGTAGCTTTTACGAGTCAAATAGCACATAAGCATTTATCTCATTGGTAGGAATGATACACGCTACCACATCTGTTGATGCTGTTGCATCTTGAGCAGTCATATTAAGCGTCTGGTGAGGGTCTACCCTTTGATGGTGTTGGTCGATAATGGCTAATTTACCACTACCGAACTCTTATTCCCCTCTAAACCCTTCTTCGGGTAATTTCTTGCCATGTGGTCCATTGACCCACAGACAAAACACACCTGGTTCTTCTTAGGGTTAGGGCGGTTGGGTGACAAATGCCCCTCCACACTTACGGTTGTAGCATCTTTGCTTTCCCTTTAAACAGACTCCCATGTGAGATTTTTTGAATGTCTTATATGCTTCTGTTCTCCTTTTGGGATCTCCCTGCTTTACCCCGGTATTCCCAGGGTTAAAACTCTTCCTCTTTGGCAAGTTCTTCGCTTCCATTTGGCAACTTGACCTTATTACCTCCTTCTAACTTACTCTTAATCTTTCGCTCTTTGTGAGTGCTTGAGACAAAGCCTCACCACCACCTTGACTATTATCGCCTTCTCCGGAATGGTCCGTAGGAAGCACTGGAAAAGCGATATCTCTCTTATAGAGCCGGGTTTTAAGCCTTGCTCAAATCTCTCAGCGCCTTCCTTTCCTCTGTATCCACGATGTGGAGCAAATCTGCTTGATTCGTTAAACTTGGCGGCATCTTTGAGGCTATCATATCCCCTGCTTAAGTTCTAGGAACTTAATTTCCATCCTACCACTGCATGCTAGTAGTAGGAAGTAGTTCTCGAAGAAAACCTTCTTTAAAGCTGTTCCCCACATAATGACCTATGTCCTAGCCCCACCCTGGTGAGCTTCCCACCGATGGTTGGCTTCCCCCTTCATCGTATGTAAGTTGCAAAAAGAAGTCTTTTGCGCCTCACCTCGTTTGTTATCTGGCGCCTTTTCAATCTCTCTAATCCATGTATACGGGCTTCTAGTGGATCCGTCGTTCCTCGGAACTGGGAGGACCCACACTTTTAAAGTCCTTAAAGGTAGTTGTTCTTGCTACCCAGAACTGAGGAATCCCACCCCCACTTGGTTAAATGTAGTAGTTAATAAATTAATGAACTCTTGCATAGGGTTGTTAGGACCCCCACGATTTTCATTATGAGACTCGGCCTCTTGGTTCGTTGTCTCCTTCTTGGTGACATAATTACGATTAAATAAATAAAGCTTCGTTATTATCTATTTAACTACTCGGTTATCATTTTAAATCAACAACAACCATTCATACCACAACAAGCATATTAAATAAAAACTTCATTATATAAATATGCTTTCATAGTCAAAACTATTTACATCATGTTCCCTTAGCCAAAAAGCTATTACATACTATCCATGATTGCCTTCTACAAAAGTTGGGATTTACAAAAGACTACCCTTAGTTATAAAAGAGGGTTTTCGTCACTACTTATATACCAAAAGATCTAGCGATCTACTAACACTTTGTCGAGCGGCATTTTCATATTTTTGATTTGCGAGAATCGACACTATATCTCGACTTATGGTATGTCGAAGTCCTTGGGACTCGATAGAATAACAAGCAATTTTGACTTGAAATCCTCGTGAGCGCATTCATGGATGTATGACATCCTAGCTATTTTCTGGTCTTTCTCAACCAGTTTCTGTTGTAGCTCGAGGACCTCATCCTTATAGTTATGAGCCTTATCAGTCATAAGCACTTTTTCATCGTGCTCTGACTCAAAGTCTGCCTCTGCAGATTCTTTACGCCTCATATAAAGCGATTATTTCCTCAATCTGTGCCTCTACGAAATGCATAAATGCACATTCCTATCCAACACTACCCGGATACAATGCTCTAGTTGCATCCAGAGATGCTGGCTCCTGAGTAGGTAACACCGTGTTAATCGATGTCACCTCCATTTCCTCCTCCACATCTAGCATCTCGTTAAGGTATGATGCTAATCCCATAATCTCCTCGAGTATTCCTCCTCTAGAGATGTACTCCTCAATATACGAGTCTTCTAGTACAACTATCGGTACCTCGCCGCTTTTGGCATTAGTACAATCTCAAACAGTTACTTGAGTCCTCACTTATCATTTCCACGTTTCTAAACATCAAGCTATCGGTTGACATCTACAAACACATAATACGTTGATTAGTACATAATACACAATAGTATAAGCATAAATCACATTTAATGTCTTTAAGATTAATTTCCATCTTTTAATTCTTTCGATCTTTGAGTTATCTCGATATCTTCTTAATTGATGGACTTGAATTTCATTCCTCGGACTTTACCTTCCTTACGAGGTTATTAGCCTAAGGTTTTTCCCCCTTAAGTTTTATAACCTAAGGCTTTGATACCAACTTTGTGGCCCCAAATTTGGGTATCTTCCAACCCGATAGATGGTTCTCCACTGTACTAACATCCATACAATCATTCCATTGAAATACAACAAAATGAAAGTAATTACTATCTTTTTATTACAATCAAAGTATAATCCTTCCTAGGTTTATAAACCGGTTACATCGTTCATTGTTCATAATGTATAATACATACAAACTTACTAAACTATTACACAATGCCTAAGCATCCATCTTAGCTTTTCCCTTATCATTCTTGGCATTCACAATACGTTCATCTTTAGCTGTAGTTATATAATTCAGCTTGAAGTGAGCATAACTTATTTCAACAAGTTTAATCGAGGATAACGAGAATACCACATTCATGAATTATATAACAATTCAACATAAGCTGAACAATAGTTATGAAGTATTACGAATCAATAATACTTTAACAGTTCATAACATCAATTCCCAAAGTATAGAATAGATTAGGAATTCTGAACCGGTCGATAGACCATGAACAGTAAATTTTAGTTTTCATACTTGAAAAGGAGTCCACAGCACTAAGGCCGTTCATCCGTATAACTTACGAGCACTTCTAGGTGATCAGCCTATAGTACTCTATGTTGATCAACACTACATTCATTAAACGTATTTACGTTTAATATTTTTGGCAAACTCGCGTGCCCATCGAATAATCGATGAAAAATACTTTTGTTTGTTCATAGACAAACCTTACCTTCACGTCCGTACCAATTACTTGGCATAGGATAGCGTTAACATTTCTATATAGAATGATATGAATAATAATCAATCTATATCTTACGAATAGTCTAGCCGAGTTAAAATTTGGCATCGACCCTTTCTTTAAAACAAGTCTTGCAATTCAGTTCAATGAATCACATAAAACTTGGCTAACATGGAAGTTAGACAAGCGTTAAGAAAACTTGCCTTTCAGCGTCTTCAAATAACTTACTCATTGACCACGACCTTCTGAGAATCTACATGATATATTCACATATTGCTTGTAATTAGCTATCAAACAACTATTCACATTGTTCCTACAAGCTTCTTTCTCTTCTATGTCTGTGTTAACTTAATATCTTTATTAAAGTCAACATGACTTATCACCCTTTGTCCCGGTGTATCACTCTATTGACGTTTGTTAACCGGACTCAAATATCGTTGATAAAGTACCAACTTCGTTAATTTTACATATCTTGTTTATATGCATTTCATTCCTAAGTTTAATACTCTACACCTTAGTATAGATAGAATAAGATTAGTCTTAGTACATTCATTAAGTATATAAACTAAACTCAGGTAGGTCTATAAACAACTGAACTTTAAAACCTAACTTGGTCAACTTTTTTCCTTTCATTATTGTTGCTGTATGGCATCCCTTAATATATTAGTGGCCTTTGCTTGGCTTGAGTTAGCAAGGTACTCGTAACGAGTCAGCGACTGCAGCGCCACCACTTTATCTTGGTTTTTGGTATTTTATGACATTGAAAGTCCATCTTGACGATTAGCCAAACCCAGTTTTGGTTTTCTAACGAAACTCCGGCTTCCTAATTTGTGAAATTTTACATCCGAATTGACCCATTCGAATTCCTACAAGTCAGGAATTACATCCTTTACGTGTTCATATAAGAATTCCACACTTTAGAATCTGTTAACTCATAATTCACTATTGAGTTCATTTTATATATCGTTAAATAGCGTTAATGGCGTTCAATGCTCGTTTTCTTCGTTTAAAGTCGAATCAAGCGATTCTCGAACCCACAACTCTTAATTACCCTATCTCACGTGTTGACATTGAAAGCCAGAGCATTTTTAAGTCACACGGCAACTTTTGACCTTTAATCCAGGACTTTTATGCGTTTTCGACGTTTAACGTCTATTTCCATAAAATTAAGCTATAACCCGTTACTATTGTTCTTTAAGCCAAATCACATGTAATACTCCATGGATTTCATATCTATTTCCTAAACAAACAGGATGCATATACGAACATGTTGATGGAGCTCAATCGTTTATCAACAATCGATCTCAACTATCAATATTTTCATGGTTCAAAAACTATATCAAACCTTATTATTTTTATAATCTCATGACTTATAGAGATTGAATCTATGGTAAGTCATCTTTAAATCCTCACTCATGACATATACCACCCCTTCATGATTCTCTAAAATGAAAGAAAATCTAAAAGAGATGGAGATGAAAGGTAAGGAATATACCTTAAGAACTCTTATGAATTTCTTGAAAACTCTAAATCAATCTTCCAAAATATATGTTTTTGGTTGAGTATAGCTCTCTTTCTCTCTCAAAATAATCTAGGTTGGTAATTGAAAAACTCTCAAATGGCCAACCTTGCCTTCTTATTTATAGGAAATGAGAATGGAGGGCAATTTGGACAATAAACCCCACCTCCTTACTATTCATGTGTGGTCACCAAGTAAGATACTTGGTGACCAAGCCTTATTCTTGGAGTCCACACCAAGGTGGCCGGCCCACCTCCTTAGGTGACATCCCATTGGTTGCCCCATGGGTTTTACCCATTCGGTGACCCACCGGTTCGACCCACGGTTCGATTTTATTGAATTTGGTTTAACTAAATAAACATTGGGCCTTGACTTGGACTTAACCCATCCATCTCATTGGGCTTAGTCGTTCAATTGATTGGGCTAATCATAATCTAATACAAGTGAATTACTCATTGATACATAGATTAATCCTATGATACGCATCGTATTCTGCACGTACAATTCACGTATTCCCTTCATATACCATACGTACAATAATCGCATTGTACCTCATATTTACTCAACGTATTATACATAGATACTAACTAGCATCACCCATTGTATAACACTTGAATTAAACCTAACACCATTTCTTCTACGCATATTATTTCCTCCTCGGAAATCAATGTACTCAACCCTTAGGTTTTAAGTCCGCAGGAGAAAATTGTGTATTTCATAAATGAAATATTATCAGATATTCCATCTTATGACGATATTCTATCATTACGCGTTTCCCGGAATTTCAAAATAATTCCCCGAACAGAAACGGATGAATAGTGTTTTTACGGAAATTTCTCGGAAAACAATTATTATTGTCTTGGAAATTCCAAACAACTATTTCTAACACGTAGCTAGAATACTAACCACGTTAGCACATTCTAGGTCATAGAACGACCTTCATATAGCTTACTCACAATGAAATCATTTAAATTCATTTAATTCAAATAATCAAATAAAAATTTAATTGTCATTAAAAATCCGATTTTCTCGGGCTTTATATCCAATATCTTGTGGTGTGTGCTTCGGTCAAGATTTCATCTTTAACCTCTTATATTGCTGGAACCCAAATTCTTTCCTCGAACCGTAGTAGTCCTTTGGCATCGATCTTATATTTTGCATCACTACCCTCAACCACTTTCTCTTTGATCGTTTTGCATTCTTTATCTTGTAGTTGAGTGTTCTTCACTTTGTCCACCAAAGTTGGACTAGCTTCTATCTGGTATAATTTTTCGTCGATTTCTTTTGGAAATTTAATTTCCAACTCAAGCCTTGCCATCTCTGAAATAAGCTCTTCCTGGTTGGTTAACAACATCAATTTTTCCCGACCTTTTCTGCTTAAAGCATCTGCAACTACATTTGCTTTTCCCGGGTGATAAAAAATCTTACAATCGTAATCTTTTATCAACTCCATCCATCTTCTTTGACGCATGTTAAGGTCATTTTGTGTGAAAATATACTTCAGACTTTTATGGTCTGTGTAGATCTCACATTTTTCTCCATAGAGATAGTGTCTCCATATCTTCAGAGAAAATAATACTGCAGTCAATTCCAAATCATGAGTCGGATAACCTTTCTCATAATCCTTCAGTTGTCTTGCTAAATACGCAATAACTTTGTCGTTCTGCATAAGAACACAACCCAACCCTTTATGTGAGGCATCACTAAACACCACAAAGTTTCCTGTACTATCTAGTAACGACAACACATGTGCCACACTTAATTTCTTCTTCAAATCTTGAAAACTCTCTTCACACTTCTCCGTCCAAACAAATTTTACCGCTTTCCTTGTCAAATTTGTTAGCGAAGTGGCTATCTTAGAAAAATCTTGAATAAATCTTCTATAATAATCGGCATGTCCTAAGAAACTCCTCACCTCCGACGGTGTTCTTGGTTGTTCCCAATTGATTACGGCTTCCACTTTTGATGGATCCACTGAAATCCTATCTTTGTCAATCATGTGCCCAAGAAATTGCTCACGATCTAGCCAAAATTTGAACTTAGAGAATTTTGCCTACAATTTTTCCTTTCTTAGTGTTTCCAACGTCAAACGTAAGTGTTCCACGTGTTCTTCTTCAGTTTTGGAATACACCATAATGTCGTTGATGAATACCACTACAAACCTGTCTAAGAATGGTTTAAACACCTTGTTCATCAAATCCATGA
This sequence comes from Panax quinquefolius, assembly GCA_020205615.1. Classification (NCBI taxonomy): domain Eukaryota; kingdom Viridiplantae; phylum Streptophyta; class Magnoliopsida; order Apiales; family Araliaceae; genus Panax; species Panax quinquefolius. The sequence continues at coordinate 43,701,140 of CM035171.1, read as the reverse complement.
ATGCAGCAGGGGCATTGGTCAAACCAAAAGACATCACCAGAAACTCGTAATGTCCATACCAAGTTCTAAATGTCGTTCTAGGTATATCCTCCTTCCTCACTTTCAATTGGTGATACCCACTTCTCAAATCTATTTTCGAGAAGTATTTAGCACCCTTTAACTGATCAAACAAGTCATCTATTCTTGGTAACAGGTATTTATTTTTAATAGTGACTTTGTTTAATTTTCTATAATCAATGCAAAAACGCATCGACCCATCCTTCTTCTTCATGAATAACATTTGCGCTCCCCATGGTGATACGCTCGGTTGAATATACTTCTTATCTAGAAGTTCTTGCAATTGTACCATCAGTTCCTTCATTTTTATCGGAGCCATTCTGTACGGGGCCTTCGATATTGGTGTTGTTACCGGCGCTAAGTCGATCACGAACTTAATTTCTCTGTTAGGTAGAAGTCTTAAAAAATCCTCTTGAAACACGTCCTCAAATTCCCTCACCACTGGTATCTCTTCTAGTTTCACATTCTTCCTTTGAGTATCAACTATGTAAGTTAAATAGCCCACACAGCCTTGACTCAACAATTTCTTGGCCTGCATAATTGGCAGACATTTCATTTGTCTAGGCGACTTGCTACCATAGAATACTACCTTAGATGGGGTCATAAGGTTTATACACTTTTTTGGTAATAAATTACCGCTCCATGTTTGAATAGCCAATCCATTCCCAAAATAACATCAAACTCTCCAAGTCTAATCAGAATCAAATCTACCATCAAGAAATTCTCTTTAATGTTCACCCTACAGTTCTTTTATACGAATCTAACATGGATTACTTCATTATCCGCAATTTCTATGTTCAAAGGGAAATTCAGTTCTTCACTGGGCAATCCTAACCTCTTAGCAAATTCATCAGATATAAACGAGAAAGTAGCACCCGAATCAAATAATTCATAAGCATTTATATCATTGATTGAGATAATACCTGACACCACATCTTTAAATTACACATCATCTTGTACAGTCATGTTGAAGGTTCTGGATGTGGGTTTGTTTAATGATGTAGTTCCAGCAATGACCTATGTACCTCCACTGTTACCTCAATTGCTCCTGGTTGTCTCTCCAAACTTTTTCTTAGGGCATTCACGAGCAAAGTGATCCTTGGATCCGCATATGAAGCATACATTCTTCTTAGGTTGAGTGCAATTTGGGGCGATGTGAGCCTCCTGGCCACAATTAAAGCATACTCGTTTCCCCATCAAGCACGCACCCTTATGAAACTTCCCGCATGTAACACATGCTTCAAACTTCTTATTTTGTTGGTTACCCTACTGGTTTCCAGTACCCACGCTTCCATTCCACTTCCTCTTCAAATTGTTGTTGTTGTTTCCACCACTAACACCTCCATTCTTAATCTCCACCTCATTCTTCTTCTTCTTCTGTTCTTAATTGAACTTTGTCACTGCCTCGCCTACACCTGCCTCGCCTCCACCTTCAGCGAGTATTTCTTTCTCCATCACTGCTGCGAAAGTCTTCAACTGGAACAGGGAAACCCTACTGTACAACCAGGGCTTCAGTCCTTGTTCAAACCTCTTCGCCTTGAGTTCGTCCATGCTGACTTGATATGGCGCAAACCTCGCCAACTCGTTGAATTTAGAGGCATACTCAGATACCGTCATCGTTCCCTACTTAAGTTCCAAAAGCTGCACTTCTAGCTGACTCTTGGACCTCTTTGGGAAATAGGACTCGAAGAATATTTCCTTAAATCTATCCAAGGTCATCACCCCTGGCCCTTCACGAGTTTTATTTGCCTGCCACCGATAACTAGCTTCTGCTTTCAACATGAATGTTGCGAAAGCAGTCTTTTGATCATCCCCTACCCTAGCGACATCGAACACATTTTCTATCTCCATAATCCAGCTTTGTGCTTCGACTGGATTCATGGACCCACAGAATTCAGGTAGTCCAACCGCCTTGAAATCCTTAAACGTTGTTCCTTGGTTCTGTGGTTGATTCGGTAATGCTCCTGTCAGTAGCGTCACTAGTTGTTGAACGGGGTTAGCATCAACATTGTCGTTATTGGTTCCTTCAGTGGTTCTCTGTCGTGGTGGTTGACGTCTAGGAGGCATTTTCTGTTTAAAAATACACTCATTAGATTATTATTCAACTCTTTGAATAATAAATAACCACATAACAAATAACACTTTGAATGAAATAATAACTTTTATTTATTCATAATCTCTTTAAAAGGATAGCATCTCTGCTATTTACATTAACCTTCCTGAACTACAAAAGTTTCAAGACAACATCATCATCATATCCCATAGGTTACATAACACTTGGGATTTACAATCTATTCAACATTTATTAATCTTATGACAACTACGATGTTCTACTAAGATACTGCTTAGCCATACTACGTTCTTCCTGTTAGGTTTGTAATATTCATGTGCGCAATCAAATTGCAAAAATAATGCGGAAGCGTGTAAAAATCAGAGTTTTAAAATTTTACAAACCATATACCCGGATCAACCTTTATGCATAATTATTAATTAAACGAAAAGATGAAGAATAAAATCATACCCTTGAAGATCGAGCTTCCTCAGGTACAAGTTCACCTCCAAATCCTTTCGCGTTCCACTTGAATCTACCGGGGTTTTGTTCCTTCCTTTGATCAACGGTAGCCACCCATATGTTTGGCCTCTAGAGGTGATCCACCAAGGAAAAATAAAGATTCAAGAAGATGGGTTATTTGGCTCAAACCCTAGTTTTCTATCTCTATAGAAAAGAACGTACTCTCCAACTAATTGGAATTATTACCTTATGTTGAAAAAGTCAACAACCCCTCTCACCCTAATTAGACTCCTCTTATTTATAGACGTGGGCAACCCACCTTAACAATTAAGGAATTGGGATTTATTTAATTAATTAAATTCTTTTAATTAATTAAGCTCCCCTAATCTTATTAGGGATAATTAATTAAACTCCTTTAACTAATTTTCCTTCCTAATCCAATTAGGAATAAATGAGAGTACTTATATTAAATTAATTCCTAAACTCTTTTAGAAATTAAAATAATAATAATTGTAATAATATTAATAAGACTCCTCTTATTAATTTATATTTAATATTTCTAAAATATTAAATAATAAATATTAAGCTATTTAATTTATTCTATCACCATAGATTAAATTAAATATACTTAATATATTATTACGATTATGCCATTAACTTCTTAAATAATTATTCTTCCTTTTATGGTGTGACCCTTTAGGTTCTCCATATTAAACAGGTTGTGAATAAATCAATTAGAACAATTCTAATCTTATTTAAATAAATAAATTAAACAATTAATTTATTTAAATAAATAATATTTATTCTACAATAGGGATAAGCCTTTCCTAGCGATCAGCGACTTTTCGAGATAATATAGATTTCAACATTAATCATAAAAGAACCTTTGAGTAAATAGTTCGTGACAATTCAATCCTTCCACCATCTGATGTCCCAATTAAATATAAGACATGGAATTCTTTGTCAAGTCTTATTTTATTTAATTATATGTATTTCGACTCTTAAATGCACAACACCATATAATGCAAATTAGAAACTCCTTTCTAATTTCATTACGCGCCGCCAAGGACTCTTTGGGTTGCCATTTATCGAATCACATAGGACATTTCTCTTCTTTTATTAGAAGTGGTAGATTCTTTATTGATCATACATTATCTCCATATACAACTTATTATACCCAAGCATACCCTTTGATATACCCTAAGGGTCTTAAGGAATAAGTCAAAGTATAACTCATCATACACAAGATACTATGATGATCTCAAGTCCAAGGATTACTTGTACTACTATCACTACTGAGAATTCCTATTGACAGCAAATAAAACTCCATTAGGTATTCCTTAGCGAGCCACGTTCAAATTGAATTTATTCTCTAATAAGCACCTACATACTTGCTTTAGTGTCTCCACACAAATGATCATGAGATCAATCATCCTCATCCAATGAGCAAGCAACGTATGTACCAATCTATCCGGATTCACTAATTCCCAATTTAGTAATCCAATGATTGGGAACTATTTTAGTTTTAAGCTTTCTAAGAATTTAGATCTCATTAGAATGATCATCATCATTATTCTAAAAGCATTGCTTAAAACTATGGGTTTATCACATATTATAAAAACGACATCATGTAGATAATTAAAAGCCCTTAATAAATTAATACTTTTTATTAATAAATGAATAAGATTGTTACAAAGTATATGCTTTATCATCAAACATGATTGGCTTGTGTGTATACTACTTTCAATCTCCCACTTGCACTAAAGCCAATCGTCATGGTATTTCATACTCTTCTTCTCTAAGTGGCGATTATCCCCTTTGTTGGATAAGCTTTAGTTAATGGATATGTAATGTTGTTCATGAGAGTCCACTATCTCTATAGTGATTTCCCATCTTTCAATGATTCTAATAATCAAATGAAAGTGCCACAACACATGTTTAGATCCAAGATGAGACTTAGGAACTATTCCTAGTTACGTAATGAACTTTTAATCCAAACAATCAACTTGCGACTTCATTTATAGCTATATACTTTGTCTTTATCACTAAACCGGCAACTCTTTCTTTGTTTGGAACCTTTCAATTCATTGCACCTTTGTTCAAGATAACACTTTACCTTAAAGTGGATTTTTTTGTCATCTTAGTGCATCGAAAAACTTGAGTCTGTTAAGCCCTCTAGTTTTAATTTGGACCCACCATGAATATGATCACATCCTTAGTCTTGGGTTAAGCACTTTAAGATGTTTTTCAACGACTCATAGTGAACTTCTCCATAATATGGTGATCAACATGGTCTCGTATATTTCATTGCATACATGATTGTCACTCATGCGATCTCTCTTCTTTTAATAGTTTGTGGGGACTATTAAGAGATACACTCCATGGCTCATCAACATGAAACATCTCTTGGAGCTTTCCATGCTAAAGCGACTTTAGCATCAAATGAATATACGTTCCTTGGGTTAAGTTGAGCATCCTTTTAAATCTATCTATATAGATTTGCATCCCCAATAATGATACTCTTCCCAAATCATTCATGGAGGAATGTTTGACAACTTTATCTTTCTTGATTGTAGCATTGGTATGTCATTCCTCATCCGTAGTATATCAACATATAATACTAGAAATTTCATGACGCTCCCATCGACCCTTTTGTACACACTTGGTTCATTCTTATTTTGATAAAATCAAACTCTTTTGATTGCCTCATCAAACGAATGTTCCATATTTGAGAAACTTGCTTCAATCCATTTCTCTGCGAGTGTCTACAACACTTACCTCATCGTATATAATTGGATCATCATCTTCTATGATCGTACCTCATCATCATCATCCATGATGAATCCATACCTCCTAGGTATCTTGGTACTATTCGATTCTGATTAGGTTGTGGTACAATAGGTATATCTATAGGTTCCTCTTATTTGACTTATAGTGTTTTGTGGTTCTTGAACTCTTCAAGATCTATTATCCTCCCACTAGCCCTTTTAATGATAAACACCTTTATCTTAGAAGGCAGCGTGTTTCGTAACAAACACCTTTTATTAAGTAGAATTATAGAACATATACCCTAAACTTACTTTAGGATGTCCCAAAAATCTGTACATGTCAAATCTTGTCCCAAGCTTATCCTTTTGAAACCTTTCACATAAGTTGGACAACCCCTTATCTTAACATACTTAAGATTAGGAATCCTCCACATCCATAACTTTTATGGAGTCTTGAAATTTGGATTTTGAAGTTACCTTTTTCGTAGATATGGAGCCATTTCTAGGACATGATCCTGAAGGATCTTTGGAATGTCGGTAAAATCATTATGGACCGCACCATGTCCAACAAGGTACGATTTTTCCTTTCGGATACATCAATCAATTATTGCATATCGGGGAGGCGTCCATTGTGAGAAAACCATTTGAGATGATCTAAAACTTATTGCACAAGTATTTATTCCTTGATCTAATCAAAGAATCTTAATACTTTGCCAATTTGTTTCACTTACGAATTCTTTGAACCTTTCAAATAATTCACACTTGTATTCAACAAATACATACATTCAACTCTTTGAATGATCATCTCCTTTTCTTATACTAGTTTGTTCAATATGCAAAATATATTTTCACGTAAGTCAGTATACAAAATCTATTAAGTAATATTCGATTCTATACAAAACATTATTATTATAAATAGAACAACAATTGTTCTTAATTAAAATACCAAAGATTTCATTGTCCAACAATAAAATGGAAATAATATTTTTAACAAGGCTGGAATACAATAACAACTTATTGACTTAATAGATTTGCCGTAGGCATTGCTAAACTATAAGTTTCTATGGCTAATATGGTAACCTTTGCTACATTTCCCACATAGGATTACTTATATTTGTTTAGCTTTCTACTTACGCTTGGTCCCTTCATAAATCTATATTTATGATAACCAAAGTCGGTATCCAATACCCAAGTAGAACCTTGACTTAAAGAAAAATTTATTTCAATCATGAACAAAAAGCGTATTATAATCGAAACTTCACTAAGCTTCTTTGGTTAGCCGCAAGATGCTTCTCGCATGATTTCTTTCCAATTGTCCAAAGCTTATTGCGGTGGAAGCAAACTCCCTTTGCTATCCGTGTCGTTTTGTTCTTCTTATCCTTTGTTTATGCCTTTTCTATATACCTTCTTTGAATCGTTCTTCTTTTGAGAAGATCCTTTGGCCCCTACCAAGAAGACATGGTCTTTCTTGGTTGGAAAGTGACTCTCATCATTTTTCAACATGTTAAGCAAATCAACGAAAGGCGATATCTAGCTTGTTTATATGAAAAATTCACAACAATTGTGAAAGGAGTCCGGGGAGTGAGTGCAAGATCAAATCTTGGCTCAACTCTCCATCCATGACAAAACCAGTTGTCCTAATTGATCAATCAAATTGATTATGTTAAGAACTTTTTATGCATACTATAGTGCCATTGCCCATTCTAGATCGGAAGAGCTCCTTAGATATCTCGATATCTATCGGTCCTACTTTCCTCACCATCAACTACTTGATGTGCGGGAATATAGTAGGAGCATCCATAGTTTCATCTTGTATTGAAGCTCGTTACTTTCATGGATACTGAGCATGATGCATTGAGCAAGTGTGCATCATCTTGCCACTTTCTAAAAGTAGCAATCTCTTCCTCGAGGCATTGTCTACAACCATTGCGAGGATAGGCGTATTAAGGACATAAGATAGCTTTTTTAATTATGAGAACTATTCTCAAATTCCTTAACCAATCCGTTTAATTCGGGCTCGATTAATTTAACATCTAATATGCTTGCAGTGATGATAGTAATTTTAGACATTGTAAATTTCGTAAATGAATTTGTAATTAACAACATTTTAACATACATTCTTTTATTAATTACCAAAATAATTTAGGTCTTGTTTTAAATTGGTATCTCCCACTATTTTCTTCAAACTATATTACCCTCACTTATATAGTTGGCCAAAAATCTAATTAAAGATTTGCTAGTGAGAATAAGGATCCCATTTCAAATGTATATAGCCTTGTGGTGACACAACAAACTATATATAAATAAATAGGTAGACAACTTTTGTCAATTACATCAACTATGCAACTCCTTGTATTTTGCCTCTTAGATTATTTTGATCAAGTGGTGGCACATCCGAATCAAAATTATCCAAGTTAAGTCCAACCTAGCACTCCATATATTCAAAAAAGAAAAATATCATCCTTGTGGTGACACAACAAAATAATATTGTTCAATTTTCTTTATAAGCATCAAATGTGATAAATTAACATCTTAAATACTTAATACTTGCCTTGTGGTGACACAACAAACTCATATTAAATATTTAATACTCTATTCATTTTATCATGCTAGAAGGCAACGTTCGATATTCCAAATATCTTTGAACACTTAGGACTTAATATAAAAATTGAGGGATTTGTTATTAATTTGTCTCATCTTGTTTAGCGCGCATGCACATATATATAAAATACGCATCATATTAATGAACATGCGAAACATGTTTGCATAATATATAATATATATAGTATAAGCATGCACATATAGCATACTATATTCTACCCGGATTGATTATGGACTTTTATTCTAGTTTGGTTCACTAGAGCCACCAAGTGAACCAAAAGGTCAAACCCTAGGGGTGCAAGAAATAATATTTAAATATAACTATTACATTTAAACCCGGGCTCCATTACAAATGGGTCTTCAAGCGCTCCTTGTTCCTTGATCTCCAATTTTTAAAAATTAATTCTAACTATTTCTATTACAAAACTATTTAAAATAAATAGAAACCTTGATCAGTAGTCAAGGGGAAGTACATAGGAGGGAGTTAGAATTTACATTAAGAAAAATTAAAGAAAGCGAGGTGTCTGCAGACCCCATTTAATATAACCCATACATTCATGCATCCAACTAAAATAAAATCCAATCATATTAATCAATAGTCCATAATCAATCCCATTTATTATCATACACATCACCATATGCATCAATAAATAACATTCATCTCATGAATAATAAACATTTAATATATATATTGATATCATTTAATGAGCAAATTTAGTTAGTATAAAATCTATTTTGAATAAAAATAAACTCCTTTATTTAAATCCAAATTTAAATCAAAATAAAATTATTTTATTTTAATTTATCCAATTTTGAATAAAATAAACTATTTTATTTTAATCAAAATAAACTCCTTTATTTTAATTAATTATGGAATCCAATTCCATATAAAAATAAATAAATAAAACTCCTTTGTTTAAAGGAAACGCATATTTTTCTATTCACAAATAAACTCTTTTATTTTGAATAATATGAAATCTTATTTCATATCTAAATAAACTCCTTTATTTAAGGAAATTAGGATTCTCTTTCCTATTCACAAATAAACTCTTTTATTTTGAATAATATGAAATCTTATTTCATATCTAAATAAACTCCTTTATTTAAGGAAAAATATAATCCAATTTCAACTCTAATTAGTTATCTTGAAATCCAATTCCAACTCTAATTAGTTAGCATGAAATTCTAATTTTAAAATTAAAATAAACTTTATATTTTAATATAAAATAAACTTTTATTTTAAATTAAAATAAACTTTTATTTTAATTATAAAATTATTAAAATAATATATATATATATATATATATATATATATATATATATATATATATATATTACCGTAAATATTATTATATATATAATATATATTACCGTAAATATTATATATATAATCAAGTTTTCTTTGATTACCTATTGCTTTTTTAAAAAAAAAAATCATACTGCATCCGTGATTTCACTTAATTGCCTCTAAAAAAAAAATTCATTGACCGAAGTCAGCAACAATCATGGACTGCCGGTTTTTTTTTTTTGATTTCCGTGCAGTAGGACCACTAGTATTGCATGGCTTTGTGATGTGGCGTGACTCACGGATGAAAGTAAACAAAAAAAAAAAACTTGTTTTTCCGAAAAACCTTTTTCGGCAATATTTTTTTTTTTTTTTATAAATAAATTTTATACAATAAAATTATGCCCAATTAAATTGTTCTAAACACATATCAATATACATATCAAATTAAAACAATTAATAATTCGCATAAAGGTTTGGCTCTGATGCCACTATTAGGTTTGTAATATTCATATGCATCAAATCAAATTGCAAAAATAATGCTAAGCGTGTAAAAATCAGAGTTTTAAAATTTTACAAACCATATACCCGGATCACCCTTTATGCATAATTATTAATTAAAACGAAAAGATAAAGAATAAAATCATACCCTTGAAGATCGAGCTTCCTCAGGTACAAGTTCACTTCCAAATCCTTTCGCGTTCCACTTGAATCTCACCGGGGTTTTGTTCCTTCCTTTGATCAGCGGTAGCCACCCATATGTTTGGCCTCAGAGGTGATCCACGAGGAAAAATAAAGATTCAAGAAGATGGGTTATTTGGCTCAAACCCTAGTTTTCTATCTCTATAGAAAGAAGCAGCGTACTCCAACTAATTGGAATTATTACGCATTATGTTGAAAAAGTCAACAACCCTCTCACCCATAATAAGACTCCTCTTATTTATAGGTATCGCAAGCAACCCACCTTAACAATTAAGGAATTGGGATTTATTTAATTAATTAAATTCTTTTAATTAATTAAGCTCCCTAATCTTATTAGGGATAATTAATTAAACTCCTTTAACTAATTTTCCTTCCTAATCCAATTAGGAATAAATGAGAGTACTTATATTAAATTAATTCCTAAACTCTTTTAGAAATTAAAATAATAATAATTGTAATAATATTAATAAGACTCCTCTTATTAATTTATATTTAATATTTCTAAAATATTAAATAATAAATATTAAGCTATTTAATTTATTCTATCACCATAGATTAAATTAAATATACTTAATATATTATTACGATTATGCCATTAACTTCTTAAATAATTATTCTTCCTTTTATGGTGTGACCCTTTAGGTTCTCCATATTAAACCAGGTTGTGAATAAATCAATTAGAACAATTCTAATCTTATTTAAATAAATAAATTAAACAATTAATTTATTTAAATAAATAATATTTATTCTGATAGGGATAAGCCTCCCTAGCGATCAACGACTTTCCGGATAATATAGATTTCAACATTAATCATAAAAGAACCTTTGAGTAAATAGTTACTGTACAATTCAATCCTTCCACCATACAATGTCCCAATTAAATATAAGACATGGAATTCTTGTCAAGTCTTATTTTATTTAATTATATGTATTTCTACTCTTAAATGCACAACACCATATAATGCAAATTAGAAACTCCTTTCTAATTTCATTCGCATTGCTAAGGACTCTTTGGGTTGCTATTTATCGAATCGCATAGGACATTTCTCTTCTTTATATTAAGTGGTAGATTCTTTATTGATCATACATTATCTCCATGTACAACTTATTATACCCAAGCATACCCTTTGATATACCCTAAGGGTCTTAAGGAATAAGTCAAAGTATAACTCATCATACACAAGATACTATGATGATCTCAAGTCCAAGGATTACTTGTATTACTATCACTACTGAGAATTCCTATTGACAGCAAATAAAACTCCATTAGGTATTCCTTAGCGAGCCCACGTTCAAATTGAATTTATTCTCTAATAAGCACCTACATACTTGCTTTAGTGTCTCACACAAATGATCATAAGATCAATCATCCTCATCCAATGAAAAGTTAACAGCGTATGTACCAATCTATCCGGATTCACTAATCCCCAATTTAGTAATCAATGATTGGGAACTATTTTAATTTTAAGCTTTCTAAGAATTTAGATCTCATTAGAATGATCATCATCATTATTCTAAAAGCATTGCTTAAAACTATGGGTTTATCACATATTATAAAACAGCATCATGTAGATAATTAAAAGCCCTTAATAAATTAATACTTTTTATTAATAAATGAATAAGATTGTTACAAAGTATATGCTTTATCATCAAACATGATTGGCTTGTGTGTATACTACTTTCACTTCCTCCATGATCCGGAACATTGTTCTGCGATCTAATACGTATGATGGCAGCGTCTCGAATTGAATAGGATATCCCATGACCTGATCCTGAGCTCGATTAACCACGGTGTTGAATACCCTATTCATCTCTTTCATCTTCATTCTATTTGCTTGTACGTCTTTCAATGCTATCTCGGCTCGTTGAAACACTACCTCATATGCGTCATCGGCTCTTGCTCTCTTAGTAGCTTCTTCCCCCAGCTTGTTCTTCAGTTCTACAACCTCCTCGATCAGTTATTTTTTCTCTCCTTCAGTGTTTACTAGCTTCTCCTCAACATTAATCAGTCTTTCCTCACGATCCTATATCTCGTCGTCTTTCTGTGTCATTGCAGTCTATTTTTCAGCTATTATCTCTTGCAACTCCTCGACTGTATCCTGAAGTTCTACATTACAGTCGTAGACTTCATCGTACATACAAGCAGCTATCGAGGTTAGTGGAGTCTCTTCCTCCTCATCCTCGTCATCTTCATCCTCCTGTGGCAACTTAATGCGATCCTCCTTATCCGTCTCCACGCCATCATCCTCATCTTCAACTACTGTGACCAACGGGGCTGACTCCCGTGGCAGTAGTTGTTCCCAAACAACCTGAATGTCCCAAGGCTCCTCCTCTATAGGCATCTGAGGTCCCTCCTCCCTAGCCTGACTGGATTCTCCGACATTAGTCATCTTGACAGCAAAATTTGAAGTTTTAATTAGTAATCATTATTACTTGACACTCACGAGCACATAAGTTATAAACACATAAGCACATAAGTGTTTTATTACTTTTTCCTTAAAACTCGACAAGAGTTAATCACCACTATCTTTTCAAAGGTTACTTCCTAAGGCTTTTCGCCACCTAAGGTTCATAACCTAAAGCTTTGATACCAACTTGTGACACCCCCAAATCCCGGTACTTCATTACCTCAAGATTTGGTGTTCACTTAATCAAACCATTCATATCTAACTACACATTCATAATAAAATTAAATAACAAAACATGCCCATACAGGATTACATTAATAAAACAGTATCTCCCAGGTTATCTAACCTTTAATTACAATCATTCAAATGCAGAAATTAAATAAATACTTCATTACATCAATCAAATTAAAGTCTGATAAATAACTGTCAACATATTACAAGTCTTCAATACTTGTTCATCTTCCCTTTTCCCTTACTGGTGCTAGGTACATATACCTTCTCATCCTTAGCTATAATAGTTATATAAGCAAGAGTGAGCAAACAAAGCTCACTTGAAATAAGAATGAATAAACTTTACAACATTCGCCAAACAATAGACTCAATAGAACTGAATGATATGTTCTAGTAACATTCTGAAATATACTACTGAGGGTCTAATGACCACGAACCATATCCACAATTATAAGTAATCTTTCAAATTTAACTTTAACAATCATATGACTATAAGGACTCCACGTACTTAGGGTGATCAACCCTTTCGTACAATGTGTAGTGCACAAACATTTCAACGTTAAGCGTAAACCCCTAAAAATAAGGTTGTTCATCTCAGTATTTAGATTACAAGTCCGCACCAAAGTAAGTTTGGTTTGGATACATTTCATGGTAATTTGGAGTTCAACGAACATCAACTAAGGATTAGTTGAATAAAAATGAAATCACACTATGCTACGAATAAATCATTGTGTATTAAAGTTACGCTTTAGGAATAATCTAATAGCATAAATGTTGAATAACTATCATTACCTTGCTTGAACTATAGAATTGAATACTAAGCATGCACAACGAATAACAATTTGAACAATAAAAACTATTCAACAACAGTATATTAGATTATATAAACTTGCATGTTATTTTACAAGTTAAAGACAAGGATAACTTACTTAACATCAAAATAAGGTTTAGAAAACTTGTATCATTATGAACAACTAGATACAAAAGCTTGCGAAATTACAGTTGAAATAGGACAAGTAAACTTGCCTAACAATAAAAAAACTAGCTCAACGAAAGTGTAGAGTTAGAGAACTTGCTCAATTATAAAAGTAGAATTAGAGAACTTGCTCAATGTACAAAGATAGGTTTAGAAACTTGCCTCGAGTGTAAGCTATAATATTAACTCACGTTCACCTACATATAGGTTTAGAACCATCATCTATTAGATATACTAACATTCACGTTCCAACACAACACACATTTCTAGTTAGACTAACTATTTTAGCACAAGTCTTAAGATACCATGCAAATATCAAAAATTATAAGTGTTAACCTTCACAACACATGTTTACTATTCATCATGCTCACTAAGTCGTAATATACCACGTTCATCACTTACAAATCATTCGAACTTTGAATCTACTAACCATATAACATGATTCTGTTTTAGCTATATTAGTACATGTTTATTATACTAACACATCACTAGACCAATGTACGTCGCTATCCCGAAACTACACAACAAAGCAGATCGCTTCTGCTTCATATCATAGTGGTAACAAGGCTAATTACATACACTACAACCTGTACGCACAAGAATTGCACATTTTAGCCTTGGCACCGGTAGCATAAATTATGTTTTGTGTGTATAAACAGAGGCGCAGACTTCGGCATGAAGCGATTCTGGTTTTTAGCCCAACTAACACAAATTTCACCCACCAAATAGTGAAATTAACATGTAAAATAAATATAACAATATCATAAACATGATTGCTAACATTTTCCATCAATTAGAATAATTTAACAACACTTCTAACTATTTTAATTTCTCAAAATTCATATTTTTATACTAAAACTCAATTTTTGAGTTTCTTCACCAAAATCATCACTGTAATATCTATACTTGGCCAAATTGCTTCGTTCAAATTGCGTTATGTTCATTTCTTAATGAACTAGCATAAACAAGCTTCAATTTTCAGTTTAGTATACGAATTAACCATCAAAAATTGATACATACACAAGCCATATGACAAATATGCATAAAACATACACTGTCGTTAATTTTTCCTACTGTTAACCGAAATTAGCATGCAATTCTTGTTTAAACATAATCTTTAATCATCATAAACACATGTAATCATCATAATTGGATTATATAGCAACAATTCTACACCTATGAAATTCACAGAGTATGAAACTTCATGCCGTAAAACTCATATGAACAATACCTTCAATTAGCTTGATAATCTCTACTAACACCACTGGAATTGCTATGAAATCCTCAGGTTTCCTCTCAACTCTCTCTCAATTTTCTTTGAATGTTCTTCTCTCTTTTCTCAGTAGCTAGAATGCGTAAAAAGAAATTAAACAACTAATAGCTATAATGTGTAAAAAATAAAACTTCTAATCCTTAATACGCCAAACTTAATAACATACCAGTTACAAAACTAACGTATATATTATAAATATATTATATTTTTTTTATTTTTTTTTATTGAAAATTAAAAAGAAAATCCAAAAGCCATAGGGCTTTGTTTGGCAAATCATTTAAAATTAAAGAGTTTATATCCTTAAGCATTGTTTGGGTAAAACTAAATTAAATTACTTTATTTTATTTTAATACTCCTTATAATATAGTTATTTGTCACACTATATTTAATCAAGCTTTCATACTTTATTTAATTTAAATAACAATTAATTAAGTAAATCATTTAAATAAATCATTTGGTCATATAACTCACTCACTACAAAAAAATGGGCCTTCAGTAACAACCGATTTTCGTTGCTAAAGGTGTCAAATTTCGTTGCTAAAGGGTTTTGGCAACAACTTTATTGTCGTTGCGTCTTTCGTTGCGCAATGAGCGTTGCTAATTGTTTCGCAACGAATGTATTTTTTTCGTTGCCAAAAGTAATACATTTTGCAACGAAATTTGACTTTCGTACAAAGACATCGATCCTTTAGTAACAAAATGTATTGTTGCAGAATAATTGAAATGTCGTTGCTAAAACTCCCATTTCGTTGCAAAAGCCTGTTAATTGGCAACAAAATGAACTCTTTTTTTGGCAACGACCATGTATTTTCGTTGCGATTGACACCATTTTTCAACGACATTTTTCGTTGCAGTAAATTATGAAAATTATTTCCTAAGCTTGCTTTCGTTGTGGAATGTACACTTTTTAGCAATGATTTTCGTTGCTGATTATATTATTTGGCAACAACATTATGCTGAATCAGCAACGAAAATGTTTGTTGCTGGTTATTTTTCAATAGCAATGAAAGTCATCGATTAGCAACGACATTATATGTTGCCGTTTCTTTATATGTGCAACGAAAGTTGATATGATTTGCACCGATAAAAAATGTTCCCTTTTATTTTAGTATTAACAACAATATCATCTCCGTTATTATTAGGTTAATTTTTCGTTGCCAAATATTATATTTTTAATGCTATTAGCAACGAAAATTTGTTGCTAAATGCATAAAAAAATGTTGCTATATTAAAACTTATTCAATGCTTTGGTAACGAATTATATTGTTGCCAAATCAAAATTTGACATTCTTTTTGTGTACGTGGCTAGCTCACTTTCCCCATAGAAAATAATGGCAAAAATACAAAAAACCAAAATATTATTAACTTAATAAAATCATCCACTACATAATCATTCATTATCTTTACAATTAATCATTTAAAACTACCACAGTTCTTCAATCGAAGTATATATCTACATATATAGAGAGAGTACACTTCATAATTTCGTCCCTTCTCATCCGTAAACGTAACACGTAAATTTGATACCCACTATTGTAAGGCAGGTCGTAGAAGCAGTCTTCCTGCACATTTAAAAATAATAGCAAGTCAAGAAAATGAAGCAAATAGGTCACCAGATGCACTTAGTGCCAAAATCAATACACAAAGACAATAGAGTTGCTACGTGGTACAATGTCAAGGCTTGGCTCCTATTTCATAATACTTTAGAATACCATCAATTTGTTGTTCAATTTGAGTGACTAAACAATAAATATGGTTGAGACATCAATACATAATCACTCTCCAACCTGGTTATAGCACTATTTGATACTTCATAACAAAGAATCAAAGAGAACACTGAAAACATACTGAGAGCATTGTGTATGGCACAACCAAGCAAATTAGTTTTTCATGTAATTATTTACTAGGCAATTTAGTTAGATTACAAAATAGCTCAGTTGAGTTGTTCAACAAGCTGACTCAAAGACATCTGAGTTAAATGCAAGAGAATATACTTACTTTTTTGATGTTGTTGAGGTAGCAAGTAAATCCCTGATTTGCTCATTGTAAACTTCAAGGACGATAACAGATATGCGGAACGTAAAAGTCTCTTTCCGTTCCTCGACCACTTTAAATAAATTCTCCAAAGTTCTATAATTGACTCCTCGATTCTGTTCAGTGCCCTCCATGGTAAAAGTCTTTCCCGCCCCTGTTTCCCCATATGCAAATATGCAAACATTGTAGCCATCTAACACTGAGACCACTATGGGTGAAGCATCCGCAAAAACATCAACTAGTACAGAAAATAAAAATAAGAAAAATTCTAAATTTTGTGATCTATATAGTACAGCAACAAATTAGTAGTATAGTACTGCTTACAGTCATTCTCAAACTAATACACATCTACATTCTCAAACTAATACACATCCACTACTAGAAAATCTACCTTAATGATATTGGTAACTAACTAACTAATTAATCTGTCTCTTTAACTTGGTAAGTTTACCTTTGTAAAAGGCAGTTGATCAATAAGATAATCTACTAATCTAAACATCTATATTAATGGAACCCCGCTACAAGGGTGGTTATAGAACTTAGTAAAAAAGCGATTGCAAGAATGGACATTTTTAAGAGAAATTTAATATACCTCATCCTCTCACCGAATCTACCCGATTATTGCATATCCTCTCGAAAAGTTCTCCTCAAAGGTGACATATTCCATGACAATGGCTAGATGTTTGCCACCATCACATGCTATTTTTTTTCGAGTTGATGCCTGTCAGTTGTCATAACATGAGCTCAATTTATCCCTTCAAAAGAATAAAAATAGAGGCCATAATTTATATCCTGGATATCATATGACTTTACTTGATTGCCCCGTAAATGATAAAGAGTTATCAACTTACTTCGATTACAAACTAACAAAGGAAGTTACTAATTGCTTTAGTTGATAACGATTGTAGGGGTTGGCATCAATGGGATGAAGATTTCAAAGGCATGTTTAGTCAAATGGAGTTATATAAACCCTCCAAATGGCTTTCTTGAATATATGCACCATGGTATCATTTAAAGCTTTCCCATTCTAAAAAATAACTCAATACAAGTTATCATCATCTCAAGTTCACAACAGATAATTATTGTGTTTTTATTATTTATTTATTTTGATAATTTTACTTTACCAGGAAACCAAACAGAGAAACAGATTCTACGAGCAACAAACAACCATCACATGCACAGAAAATAAATAAAACTGAAAATTTATTGAGCAGATAAAAGAGAGCAGACAAGCGTGCCGTGGAGTCTATCAACAGGTGTGGTGTTAGCACTACTACAAAATAGTATAATGATTATTAATTTTAAATTAAAACATTGCTGACAACAAACTAAGAGCTACTAGTCAACAAACATTGATGAAAATTTTAGTGCATGAAACGCTACCTGCAATATAATTATTTTACCACATTATGAGCTAGCTAGCTAGTACTTTATAATAATAATAATAATAATTATTATTATTATTATATATTTATATGAATATATATACTATGAATCAAGAGTGATATTTAGTTACACAAATATAATGATTATTAACCCCAAAAAGAACTCCAACCATGGCCCAATAGGCTCATCTCAGCTTCTTAGTGGCGTGACACCTACTATACACCGCCAACCAAAAATTATAACTCATGTGTTAACTCAGCTGCCAAAAACTTTTAGCATGTTATATACTCTTTATATCTCTACTTGTATTGAGATAACAATTGAAATATTATGATTAGATCTTTAATTTCATCATGTAATTCAAATTAGTTACCCAAACTGATATAACCACCCTTTTTTGCTGCATTCTGCTGCTGCACATAGGTAGCAGCCCTTGACCCCCTTCTTCTTGCTATTTTGCAACCTTTGAAACTTAAGTTCAGTTATACCAAGTATTTCAAGCTTATAGAATCCCTCCATTTCAGTCTTAAAATGCTGCCAAAACAGAATCTCCAAATGACTTGACATACTAAGTCTAACTTTTCGTTGTTAATTAAAAATTAAGCTTTGTTCTAGCTTGACACACTCAAACCCTCTAATTAGCATCACATATGATTAATAAATCAAGCCCAAGCTCTAATTCTACCAAAGTTTTGATTTTAGATAAAAAACAGTTCATTTGAGCATTCTAACAAACACCTTAGGTACACAGTTTTAAAACACTCTTTTTATAACTATTGGTTTGTTTTAAAAACCCAGTTTAGCTCCCTTATTGCTCCACACAACCCACCCTATTCTCCTTTGTTTTATTCCAGTCCAATAGCAGTTGGTTTCACAGTTGAACCAAACATATTGACTGTGGGAAATAATTAAATACCTACTAACCTTTCATTATTTTAAAGGTTTGATATCAACAAACTAACAGTGAGTTTTTAATAACCCATGCATGGTCAATTTCTAAGAAAATTAAGCTTATCAATTGTCTTACCAATTACAATAATGCAACCATTTAACCCACAACAGCACAATATAAGCATAATAAGATACCATACCTTCTAACACTTGGTTTCTTATTCTTTATACTTGAAATCAATTCGGATGCTTGAAGACTTCTTGCTACTGGACTGGAAAAGGTTAACTTCAAATAACTTAACTCATATTGAAATAGGCAAGTTATTCCTTAGGTACACGGACTGAAGAGTTGGAGAATTTGGCGAGTGCAATAAGTCCCATGCAACATATAGAAAGAGGCAAGTTGGAAAATCGATTCATGTTGATTGCCTTTCATTTATCGTCAATCCATTTTAAGTGTACCTTCATAGAAGCTATTAGAAGAAAATTCCGACAGGGATGGATGCATGCGATATTGAACCTTCAATGTAAGATCATAACATAAAATATTGGGGCTTGTTTAACACACAATCCCCAACTTGAAGAGCTCTAATTAATGACTCCAAACTATGCAATTAATTGAAAAACAAATATGAACTACAATATGTAAAATTAATTAAGAAAACCAACATGACCATCTGGTGTATAACAAGCAATAGTGACCATCTCATGCAGATCACTCCAATCAACAACTTGGTGATCAGGAATACTCCATATGCGAACTTTAGCATCTAGTGATCAACTGATGAAGTATCTATCATCAGCAGGATTAAACTGGATGCAAGTTACTATCCAGGAAAATCGAGAAGAATGTAATTACTAATCACCAATTAAATGAATGACAACGCAGATAATATAGGGTGGATGGATGGTAAGAGGACAACCCACTCCCCAAACATAATGAAATGAGGACACTCCCAAATCCCAATCCAGTGACATTTTGTGAGTTCTACAATTAATAGCTACCTAAAGAGCATGAAAAAAAGAAAATGCTATATCGGAGAATGCATAATTACCATAGTCATTTTATGAGAAAAAGTCTTTAAACAAGACTTGCTATCCAATGTGCTAAAAGCATTTGTCTTGTCCATCGAAGATGAGAGCAATTCTTGAAAATATGGTGAAAATATGAGTTAACAAGGATGCCTTGATAAGTATCTTCTTTGAAACCCCACGATCTTTTTTATTTATTGGTAAGGCGCAAATCCATCACCGACTATATAAGAGACTCAGTCGCTTGATTTTACACGCACGGATCCTTCCGGTTTCATCAATTACTAAATAATTTTTGTTTTTGATTAAGTTCCGAAAATCAATGTTGGGCTATAAAAGAGACTCAACTGCTTGATTTCTGAGAATGTATCCTTCAAGTTTCATCAAGTCCTAAAAATATTACCACGTAAAAGAGCCTTTTAAAAATTCACGATCCTTGAAATATAAGAAATCTTGTAGGAGGTCGAGTGAGTAACACAATCGATAAACATTAAACCATTTTAAAGCCCTTTCCACTAACCCATGCCACCTTCAACTATATACTAAGTGACTCCATATGCTAGCAAAAGCAGACGATTATGCCCATACTTTACCTTGTTCTACTCTTACAATATGAAAACAACAAGAAGAAAAAATTAGTACCAAACCGCAACAAAAAATAGAAACATTAGGCCATAAGAGAGAGAAAGAAAGAGGAACATACATTAAGTCGACCGGTAAGCGGTATCCTGCTTTGGTTCTCCGGAGCTAAAAGCACCGCTCCGATCATGCCGATTTTGCCTTCAATCGAGCAAACACATTGTGTGTGGTCAACCATGAATCTGGATTAAAGCGGAAGTCCTTTCACTGAAATATTCATCTCAAATCAAACACAAAATGATATACACATTAATTACTTAAACATATATAAAATGAAATGATTATCTGAGTTTTATATACCTTTGAAGTCGGATTGAGAGGTGAATTTGAACAGTACAACGAGAGCCGTGACGTTCTTTTTGTGAGGCAAATTTGGCAATGTAGCCCTGCGTTGCAATTTCGGTTCATTATTATAAGGGTGTCATAATGTTTGATCTAGAGATTTGAGAGTTACAGGAAATTTAGGCAAACCCTAGCTTTTATTTTCTAGATGGAACGAAAAGAGGCTAAAGATGAGACACGAAGACAGTCAGTACTTGAACCCTCTTTCTTTACGAATAAGTGCTTAGTGTTTTTTTAGATACATAACGTTTTAAAAAAACGTTATTTAATTAAAATTAAAAAAATACTTTTTTAAATAAATAACATTTTTTCATACGTATCTATAACGAATGAGTTTGAAAATATAGTATTAATGAATGAATATTAATTTATTTATTTTTAATAAATACAATAATCAATAATCTAAATTAAAATTCAAATAACTTTTCATCATTTTTGAAATTCTAAAATTTAATTTTAAAATGAATGCTCTAATTTATTTATGCATAGTTTGCAAAAACTATGTCGTTTTGGCAGATTTTTTATTATTTATTAAAAAAACAGCTTCTCTCCTCCCAAATCAGAAATCAAAAACAAATATGCCAAAACAACGCAGTTTTGAAAGACTGCGCACAAATAGACTATACACGGCTATATATATATGGGCCCCTATTCTTGGCAATCGGTTGTCACGGGTACTATTTCAACAACCATAATCTATACCGTTGATCGCAACATTGGATGACACGGATTGAAATGGATTTCTCCTTGCCGCTACAGGCTGTAGCGACACGAGAAATTACTCATTTGCCCCTCATTTGCTCATGTGCTACACTGTCTACCGCTACAAGTTATGACAGTAGTTTAGTTAACTAATAAATTAGAATGGCTTAGTGGCACCTTAATGGCCCAATAACCCATAGGTCTTAGGTTCAAAACATAGTTGTGATATTTTTACTTCTTATGTTATATTTTTTGTGTATTAGATAAATTCTATTATCATCTATATATATATACTCTTAAATCTCCACATTAAACTAAATATATATAAAATAACTATGAATATTTATATAACGTAACTTTGAATATTTTAATATATGAGCAAGGATCAAGAGCATTCCTTTTATCTAGCATTTCTCCTTAAATGGCACTCCTTTATTAAACTACGTCATTTTGGAGTTTCTTTTAAAAAATAAATGGGGTCGCATGTGGTATTTTTGTAAATAAAATAAAAGTAAGTGGGACCACTCTCTTTTAAAAATCTCCAAAACGACATAGTTTTAATAAAGGAGTGCTATTTAAGCAGGAATACTAGATAAGGAGAATGCTCTTGATTCTTGCTCTATATATATAAACAAATATTCTTATAAATATTTATACGAATATTTAGAGATAAATTTATAAATATTTATATGAATATTTGTTTATTTATATATATATATATATATATTTATATATAAAATAAATATTTAATTTGATTTTTTTAGTATTTTAGTATATGTTTTTTAATTAGTATTTGATGTAAATATATAATTAGTATTTTAGTGTCGGGTAGGTGACTTTTAGTATTTTGATATGTTATACAACTATGGTAAAATTTTAGTATTTTGATATGTTATATAACTATTGTAAAATTTTAGTATTTAAGTAAAATTTAAGTATTTTAGTATTTGAATTTTAGTATTTTGATTAAATGATGTAAATATGTTATGATGTGAATATGATGTAAATATGTAAATATGATAATATGTTATGTTATGATGTAAATATGTTATGATTTTAGTATTTTAATGATGTAATTTGAATTTTTTGTTCTTTTGATTAATTAACAAAATAATTTGAATTTTAGTATTTTTTTGGATTTTAGTATTTTTTTTTTTAATTTGATTTTTTTTTAGTATTTTTAGTATTTGATGTAAATATGTAATCATTATTTTAGTATCAACGTAAGTGACTTTTAGTATTTTGATATGTTATTCAACTATGGTAAAATTTTAGTATTTGAGTAAAATTTTAGTATTTTAGTATTTGAATTTTAGTATTTTGATTAAATGATGTAAATATGTTATGATGTAAATATGATACTATGTTATGATGTAAATGATGTAAATATGTTATGATTTTAGTATTTTAATGATATAATTTGAATTTTTGTTCTTTTGATTAATTAACAAAATAATTTTAATTTTAGTATTTTAGTATTTTTTTAATTAGTATTTTTAGTATTTGATGTAAATATATAATTAGTATTTTTAGTATTTTAGTATCGGGTAACTGACTTTATAATAAAAAAATCATTATTGCTTAGTTGGTTTGAATATTTGTTTAAGGAGAGTGGGAGGTCTATAGTTCAATTCTCAAGGGGATCATTATTTTATTTTATTTTTTAAAAAGTCCACTGCCCAAGCCAGCTTTTTTTTATTATTAGTACTATTATAATTATTGTAATAATTATTATTATAATTATAATTATAATAATTAATAATAATAATAATAGTAATAGGAATAATAATAGCAATTATAATAATAATTAATAATAACAATAATAATAATAGTAGTAGTTATAATAATAGTAATAGTAATAGTAATAATAATTATAATTAATACTAACAATTATAATTATAATTATAATAATAATAATTATTATTATAGTAATAATAATAATAACAATAATAATAATAATAATAATAACAATAATAATTATTATAATAATAGTAATAATAATAATAAAAATAATAATAACAACAACAACAACAACAACAACAACAATAATAATAATAATAATAGAAATTATAATAATGGTAATTAATATAATTATTATTATAATAAAATAATAATTATAAGATTAGTAATAATTATTCTAATAATAATAATAATAAAATTAATAATAATAATAATAATAATAATAATAATAATACTAGTAAATATAATAATAATTATAATAATAGTAAATAATAGTAATAATAATTTTTCAATACTAAATATGAATATTTTTCATAATTATCCAAATCTAGAATATGGTCTTACAAAAACATGCTTATTGGGATTATCTTAATTTAAGGCAACATTTTAATAGTCGTTGCAAAAAGTTGTATAAGATATGCAACAAAAATAAAATTTGTTGCCAATGAATGTGGTTCATATTAAAAACGAAATATAGCAACAAAATTTTTTCGCTTTGCCTTACGATGAGGAGAAATCAAGTGGTTAGAAATTTTGCAAACTAATTTTTAAGCAATTTTGTTTTCAAATTTTGCAACGACTTATGAATTTCGTTGCAAAAAGTGAAAGTCGACACAATCTGCAACGAAGATGACAAGTTTCGTTGCTAAACATACACTTTTAGCAACGACTTATAAAGCTGTTGCTTGAAAAATCGTTGCTAAAGCCCCATTTTTAGCAAGAAAAAAAACTTTTGTTGCCCACGATGACGGGAAATCAAGTGGCCTAAAATTTTGCAACGAATTTCTAACGAAATTTTTTCCCGCCAATGAATTAGCAACAAAATTTTGCAACGACTTATGAATTTTGTTGCAAAAAGTGAAAGCCTGACACAATCTGCAACGAAGGACAAATTTCATTGCTAAACATATAGTTTTAGCAACGACTTATAAAGTCGTTGCCCGAAAAATCGTTGCTAAAGGCTCATTTTTTTGTAGTGACTACAAATAATTAACCATCTAATTGAAATATCAATATAATAATAATTTCCTTAACTCATTAATTATTTATTTAACAAATAATTAACCAAACAAAATCAAATCAATTAAACAAATATTTATTCAATGATAAACACATCCATTAAATATTTATATATAATTCAATAAATATTTAATATTACAATTAAAAATCTAGAATGTTACATTGCAACTGGTCAAACAAGTCATCAATGCGAGGCAACGGGTACCTATTTTTGATAGTGACATGATTCAACTCCCGATAATCAATACAAAGTTGCATATTTCCATCTTTCTTCTTCACGAATAGAACAGGAGCACCCCAAGGAGACGTACTAGGACGAATGAAACCGATGTCTAACAATTCCTGCAGTTGGGGTTTTAACTCCTGAAGTTTAATATGAGCCCTTCGATATGGGGCCAAACTCGATTTCACGCTCCGGGGGTAGGCCAGGAAGTTCGTCGGGGAATACGTCAGGAAATTTATTAACAATAGAAATATCATTCAAATCTAACATATTTTTGTTTAAATTTGTGACATGGGCTAAGAAAGCTTGACATCCATTTTTTAATAAACGAATAGCTTTAAGACTTGATATGACAGTGATTGACTTTAGTGGTTTGGTTGCTTGAATTCGCATAATAGGTTGGTTAGGAATATGAAAGCTAACAACCTTATAAAAACAATTAATTTTTGCATGATGAGTAATTAACCAATCAATCCCTAAAATCATATAAAATGCAAGTATTTTTTAGGAAATAAGATCGACATGTAATGTGAGGGTACCGATTTGAACCAAACAAGACTTATAAACAGTGGATGTAACGAAGGTTTCTCCCAACGGAGTTTCAACAGATAAGTCAAAGTATAATTTCTCTAGAGTCAAATCTAAACGTTGAGTGCAAGTAGGAAAAATAAAAGAATGTGTAGAACCGGTATCAAATAAGGTATAGACTTCGCTAGAGTTTATGATTAGCTTACCCGTGATCACCTCGTTTAGATTGCTCGCTTTTTGGGAGGTTATGACAAACGCTCTCCCTTGAACTACCGGTTTTTGTCTTTTCTGAGACGGCCTTTGATGCCTCCTTTCCAGCTGGACTTAACTTCGGTGCACGAAAAAATTTGGCAAGGTGACCTTCTCTTCCGCAATTATAACACGCTTTGGATTGCCATGTATAGTTCGGACTGATATGTCCCTCCCCTCCGCATTTGTAACATATGATTGGATGTCATTCCCCTTCCTTAACAACAGGTGTTGGTGATGATGTCTTTCCATCATTGTTGAATCTCCTCTTCTTAAAATTTCCACTTCTATTATCTTGGCCATGATTACCACCGAAGTAGTTACCATTTCTGGCATTTTGATTCCCTCCACATTTGTTGTCACCACTTCGATGACTGCTACCACTGGTATTATCATTTTTTCGGCTGCTCTCTCTTGGTTGGGTTGACTCGTTATCGCGCTCTAATAACTGAGCCCTATTTAAAACATCTGAATACAAACACAGTTTGTGAGAAATTAAGTATTGACGTATATCAGGTTTCAAACCTCTTAGAAACATCCGCGTCATTCTCTCCTCATTATCAACCATGTGGGACGCAACCTGGGAAAACTCGGCAAAATTAGCTTCATACTGTGACACGGTCATATTGTTCTGCTCCAGCTTGATGAACTCTACCTCCTTAATGTGACGAATACTTTCGAGAAAGTACTTGTCGTTGAACAGTTCTTGGAATTTCTCCCAAGACATCTTCAGTGCGGCAGATTGAGTACGCTTTACCAATTCCCACCAGTAATCTGCCTCTCCTCGCAACATAAAGGTGGTAAAGAGAACCTTTTGCTCCTCGAAGCATCCCAAGACATCAAATATCTTGGTGATCTTCTTTATCCACGTCTCCGCCTTAAGTGGTTTTGGCTCTCTAATAAACTCCGGTGGTCCCAGCTCCTTGAACTGTTTAGCGGTGACTGTGACGCCCCCAAAACAGGTATACATCACCCATCTTGAGTTGTCAGATGCATGGTATAGAAACAAATACAACTTCAGTAATATAATTGCCGTACAAAATACGACAACACATATACTGTGAGTTTGAATACAGATATTGTATACTAGAGAGTATACAAACTGAAAAGGAGACCTCATTACAATTATTGATACACTATTTTCCAAAAATAGTGAGGACTTCTAAACAACTATCTTGAATCATCACTCCATACCCCGGCTAGCTCGTGCTAAATTCTCTCCTCCTGAGAAAAACAATGGAACAAAAAGGAAAAGGGTGAGCTCAACTAGCCCAGTAAAGAATATTATGACTAAAATAATATACAACAAATTATCATTAGTCTTCAACAGGGAAAATCTGATAAAATATAATAGACAACAAGTTTTAGATCAACAACTACAGCGGAAACAACAATCCATTAGAAAAGTCAAGTAGAGAAAGAATTCTACTATCTTCTAATATTTAAAAGTCCATCATCAATATTTTATCCCTGTAACATCAATCAATATACATCTTGAATCAAATATTCATCTTTGCACTCTGAGCCAAAGATATTCATTTGTATCACCCAGGTTAGGTCAGTATGTTCATCTCAATATTTGTTCATCTTCACACTACTGCCAAAGATATTCATTAGGTAATCATTCATCTTTGCACTACAGGCCAAAGATATTCAGTGATATTGTGACGCCCCAAAAATTAGATATACATCACCCATCTAGGGTCGTCAGATACATGGTACAAAATTTAAATACAACTTAATTATACAACAGTCGTGTAAAATACGACAAAACACATGCTATGAGTTTGAATACAAATACTGTCATCTAGAGAGTATACAAACTCAATGGAGTCCTCATTAAAATCATTACCACACTATTTCACAGAATAGTGAGGACTACTAATACTATCATCTGGTCCATCACTCCGTTCCCCGACTCGTCCCAGCTATATTCTCATTTTTACAAGAGAAACGGTGAAAGAAAGGGTGAGCTCAACTAGCCAAAGAAGAAATATTATGACTAAGATAATGCGAGAATAATTTATCGTTAGTCTTCAACAGTGTTAAAATGATAAAATATAATAAATATCAAGTTTAACTGCAGTGGAACAAGCAATCCATTAAAAGAGTCAAGTAGAGAATAAAATCTACTATCTTTTATGATTTAAAATGTTTTCATCACTTTTATCATTGGGACTCGACAATAAATAATCCTGAGATGGAATCACCCCGCACTATGGCCAAGGATATTCTTTAGTATCACGACCACAATTATCCATGCACTACGGGCCAAGAATATTTGTGTATTCATTAATGGTCATGATCATGCCAACAAGCATCCATCAATGCACTACACAGCCCATGAGGACTTTTTTCCACATCATTCGTAACATTACGGTCATGATTACGAATAATCACCCGGTCATAATCATACCAAGTCCATCATGCACTACAGGTGCCACAGATGACTTTCAACATAATATAAACATGAGGATGATGACAATGATATATAAATTCAATAAAACAAGTTCAAGAATTAATTTATCCAGGAACTATTAATGTCCAAATTGTCAACATGACACTGCTTTGTAGAGTAAAATTCAAGAATGCTCAGAAGAATATTTCCATGAAAAGATACTGGATGAAGCACAAATATCAAGGATATTCCATTAATTTCATGGAGTATATAAGTCAAAACTTTAACCAACTGAATATAATAATGAATGGAATAACAAAAGAAATCACCATGCATGCGTTACTTCGCATAGACAGGTTATTCTAAAAGAATAATAAAAGCGGAACGGTCGGTGAAAATTGCACCATGACAGGATGTGTTCCACATAATTATAATAAAGACGAAACCGGTCCGGCGTAAATGCATGCAGATGAGGATATTCCAATGAATAATAATAAAGATGGAACCGGTGCGGCCGACGAAACGCATGCACGAGGATATTCATTCCAGAATAATAATAAAAAGCGGAACCCGGTCCGTCCCGCGTAAACGCATGCAGAGCAAGATATTCCAATGAATAATAATAAAGATGAAATAATAGAAGAATGTCACAAAGTATAGGGTAGTTGGCGATATCTTTGGTTATTCCGTGAGAATAACAAAGAATGGAATAACAGAAGTTCTCTTCATGAATACAAAAGAAATAACACTCTTTACTGTAAAAGAAACTGGATATAAGAGTAGGGAAGTAGCAGAATACTTTTCTATAGTTTCTCTATAATTTATCTCTCTAAAGCTTCAATGAATTCGTAAGAAATAATGAAGGAATGAGCTTTTATTTATAGGAGAATTGAAGGATACTATTGGACTGTACAGTAAGAATTCAGACGAAATCATTTGCTTATTCACAGCTCCACTGATCCAACGCATCAGTAATTTGTTTCAAAGAGTTGGCCAATGAAAAATGAACACATGCCCCTTTAAAAGCCCTGACCAATTAAAATGCTCCATAATTTACAAGTTGATAATCATGTTGCATGATTGAAAATAAATTGGCCAATAACATTCAAGCTTGACAATTCAATCCATAACCTGCCAAATGTTATCTATTAGGACTACCATTTCCCACCCATATGCAATACAATTATATATATATATATATAATATACATATAGCCGCAAATTTATTTGAAAAACACACCACCCGTCTCACATCACTTCCCCACCCATTACAATTCATGCCATATATAATACTAATTCTCATCCCACCATTTCCACTTTTCCACCAAAATTCTACTTTTCCACCATTTTCCACTCACACATAATATTATATATATTCCACTCACCACACACATAATATTATATATATAAACTCCCTCAATATTTTTAACAACATTTATCATCAATATTATAATTCACAATATTAATTGACCAGGTCGTTCCCAGGAAAGAGGGGGCTTTCCAATAAGGATTTCTCCTTATTGGTGCGCAATTAGGTGACCAAACCTCTCATTAACAGAACTTCTAGACATCGTTAATATTGCAAATAATAATATTAATAACTTTTTTGTCTCAATTATTGATTTAATAATATAAAAAAATATCAACAGAAATTGAATAAAATAACGTGAGATACTATGCAACAATTACTATAGCAATAATTGAACAAAACTGAGTGACTTCTCACGTAAGCATCAATAATCAATCTTGTGATGCTACTATGCACCACCACGTATTCATTTGTACTTTTCAACTTTGGGTGTTTCAACGATTAACAGTAAAACTTCCATAGTTATTTTCATAAAGTATTTTTCTCGTTTTCTCAATCAAACAATAATTACATTGTGGGGTCCACCAATGATTGTCTTAGTTGCACGAATATTCCTTGTTAAAAGCGAATATTCCCGACCAATCGAATATTATATAACAACTTGCGTACTTTTGCAAAATTTATAAATATTACCCACAACTATAACATTATATCAAATTTACTCCATAATATTCAAAAATGATATTTATAGAAAATTCATCTTTATTTATAAAAGTTGGGGTCTTACAACCTCCCCTTCTTATGAAATTTCGCCCTCGAAAGTAGGGTACGTACCTGCTATATCGAAGAGGTAAGGATACCTTGATTTCATTTCAGATTCTAACTCCTAGGTTATTTCCTCAACATCGTGATTTCTCCACAAAACTTTGACTTGAGGTATAACCTTGGAGCGTAGAATATGTTCCTTCTTATCCAAGATTTGAACAGGAACCTCTTCATACGTTAAATTTTCACTATTTCATCTTGTTCTAACTCAATAATGTGGTTCAGGTCTTTCACATATTTACGTAACATAGATATGTGATAAACGTTATGAACACGAGACATACTTGGCGGTAAAGCGAGTCTATACGCCATAGTTCCTACTCGATCGAGGATTAAAAATGGGCCAATGAATCGAGGATTGAGCTTTCCTCTCTTTCCAAATCTCGTAACTCCTTTCCATGGAGCAACACGTAACAACACATGTTCTCCATATCAAATTCCAAGTCCTTTCCGATGAAGATCAGCATAACTCTTTTGTCGATCTTGTGAGGTTTTTATACGTTGTCGGATCGTTTGAATCTTTTCAGTAGTCATATGTACCAACTCTGGTCCCAACAACGTTGCTTCTCCCACCTCATCCCAGCATACTGGAGAACGACACTTTCTTCCATACAAAGCCTTAAATGGAGCCATGCCAATAGTTGCTTGATAACTGTTGTTGTAGGAAAACTCCACCAATGGTATGAACTTATCCCAACTTCCCTTGAAGTCAAGGACACAGAGTCTTAATAAATCTTCAAGAGTTTGAATAGTCCTCTCCATTTGCCCGTCCGTCGAGGATGATATCCGAAGCTAAATCGTAAATTTGTGCCCATAGCTTTTCGCAAACTAACCCAAAATCGTGAAGTGAATCTTGGGTCTCGATCGAAACTATGGATCTTGGCATACCATGCATGATCTTTACAATCTCGTTTATGTACATCTGAGCAAGACGTTCAAGTGTATAAGTTTCTCGTATCGGTAAGAAATGAGCAGACTTGGTCAATCTATCAACAATGACCCAGATCGCATCTATACCTTGAAAAACCCTAGGAAGACCGGTAACGAAATCCATGGTAATGTGCTCCCACTTCCACTCTGGAATTTTAAGTGGTTGCAATGGACCTTTTAGTACTTGATGCTCCGCTTTAACTCGTTGACAAATTAGACACCTTGAGATAAATAGCGCTATCTCTCTCTTCATATTGCTCCACTAAAATGTATGACGAATATCATGATACATTTTGGTACTCCCAGGATGGATTGCAAACGGTGTGTTATGCGCCTCCATCATGATTTTATACTTTAAATCAGGGTCGTTAGGAACACAAAGTTTGGAGTTGACTCGAAGTATTCCTTCTTCATCGATTCTTGCTTCCGGCATATCACCTTCTTGTACTTTCTTCCTTATACGCATCAGCTCCATGTCTGTAGCTTGAGCAGCTTTAACTTTATCGATTAAAGTTGGTTTTACTCGTATATTCGCCATCATCACATGGGTCCTTGGAGTCTTTAACTCTATCTCTATCCTTTGCAAGTCACATAAAATGGGCCTTTATGTTGACAATATCGCACTCGTACTTGCATATGATTTTCTACTCAATGTGTCAGCTACCACGTTCGCTTTTCCAGGATGGTATTGGATGGTATGATCATAATCTTTCAACAGTTCAAGCCAACGTCGTTGTCGCATTTTGAGTTCCTTTTGAGTGAAAAAATATTTGAGGCTTTTATGATCCGTAAAGATCTCCACTTTCTCCCCATACAAGTAATGCCTCCAAATCTTAAGTGCGAAGACAACAACTGCTAACTCTAGATCATGAGTAGGATAATTCCTCTCATATTCTTTGAGTTGTCGTGAGGCATAGGCTATGACTTTCCCATGTTGCATGAGAACACATCCTAACCCTTTGCTCGAAGCATCACTGTAGATGACAAATTCCTTCGAGCCAGATGGTATTGTCAGAACAGGTGCTGAAATGAGTCTCCTCTTGAGTTCTTGAAAACTCTTCTCACATTCTTTGCTCCAACCGAGCTTTGTATCTTTCCAAGTCAGCTGAGTTAATGGAGTAGCTATTCGAGAAAATCCTACCACGAATCTCCGATAATAACCAGCTAAGCCGAGAAAGCTACGTACTTTGGTCACTGATTTAGGTTGCTCCCAGCTTTGAATTGCTTCAATCTTTGCCGGGTCAACAGATATTCCATGACTTGATACTACGTGCCCAAGGAATGCTACTTCCTCAAGCCAGAACTCATATTTCATCAACTTGGCATAAAGCTTGTATTCACGAAGCTTTTGGAGTGTCAGCCTCAAATATTGCCCATGATCTTCACGGATTTTGGAATAAATAAGGATGTCATCAATAAAGACGACCACAAAGTGATCCAAATATTCTTTGAATACTCGGTTCATCATATCCATGAAGACAGCAGAAGCATTAGTCATTCCAAATGACATGACTAGGAATTCATAATGCCCGTACCGAGTTCTGAAAGCCGTCTTTGGAATGTCATCGGTTCTAATCTTCAATTGGTGATATCCGGAACGAAGATCAATCTTTGAAAAGAATTTGGCTCCTTGCACTGGTCAAACAGGTCATCAATACGTGGCAATGGGTACCTATTTTTGATAGTGACATGATTCAACTCCCGATAATCAATACAAAGTTGCATACTCCCATCTTTCTTCTTCACGAATAGAACAGGAGCACCCCAAGGAGAAGTACTAGGATGAATAAAGCCAATGTCTAACAATTCCTGTAGTTGCGTCTTTAACTCATGAAGTTCAATAGGAGCCATTCGATATGGGGCTTTGGAAATGGGTTTTGTACCGGGTTCAAGGTCGATACAAAATTCAATTTCACGCTCTGGGGGTAGGCCAGGAAGTTCTTCGGGGAATACATTAGGAAATTTATTAACAATAGAAATATCATTCAAAGCTAACGTATTTTTGTATAGATCTGTGGCATGAGCTAAAATAGCTTGATATCCATTTTTCAATAAATGAATAGCTTTATGGCTTGAGATGACCGTGATTGATTTTAATGGTTTGGTCGCTTGAATTCGCATAATAGGTTGATTAGGAATATGAAAGCTAACAACTTTACGAAAACAATCAATTTCTACATGATGAGTAGTGAACCAATCAATCCCTAGAATTACGTCAAATGCAAGTATTTTCAATGAAATAAGATCGACAGGTAATGTGAGGGTACCAATTTGGACCAAACAAGACTTATAAACAGTGGATGCAATGAAGGTTTCTCCCAATGGAGTTTCCACAGATAAGTCAAGGTCTAATTTCTCCGGAGTCAAATTTAATGGTTGAGCGCAAGTAGGAGAGATAAAAGAATGGGTAGAACAAGTATCAAATAAAGTATAGACTTCGCTAGAGTTTATGATAAGCTTACCGTGATGACCTCATTCGAGTTCCTTGCTTTACGAGAGGTCACAACAAATGCTCTCCTTGCACCTTCTAGGCTTTGACTTTTCCGGGAATGACCTTTGGTGCCTCTATCCTAGCTTGAACTTGTCTTGGTGAGCGACAAAAATCGGGCTAAGTGACCTTCTCTTCCATAATTATAACATGCTTTGGGCTGGCATCGCAGGTTTGGGTGATGTTTCCTCCCATCCGCATTTGAAGCATATGATAGGTGGTCGTTCTCCTACCTTATCAATGGGTCTTTAATCTTGACGTCTTTCCATCATTGTTGAATCTCCTCTTCTTGAAATGTCCATTCTTATTGTTTTGGCCCTGATTATCACCGAAATGGTTACCACTTCTGGCCTGTTGATTCCCTCCACTCTTGTTGTCACCGCTTCGATGACTGCTCTCATTGGTATTATCATTTTGCCGGCTGCTCTCTTTTGGTTGCGTTGACTTGTTATCGCGTTCTACTAACTAAGCCCTATTTACAACATCTGAATACAAACACAGTTTATGAGAAATAAGATGTTGACGTATCTCTGGCTTTAAACCTCTTAAAAGCATCCGTGTTATTCTCTCTTCATTATCTACCAAGTGGGATACAAATCGGGATAACTCCGCAAATTTAGCCTCTTATTGCAACACAGTCATATTGTTTTGTTCTAACTTGATAAACTCCACCTCCTTCATGTGACGAATACTTTCAGGAAAGTATTTGTCATTGAACAGCTCTTGGAACTTCTCCCAAGACATTTTTGGTGAGGCAGGTTGAGTACGCTTTACTGATTCCAACCAGTAATCTGCCTCTCCTCGCAACATAAAGGCGGCAAAGGGAACCTTTTGCTCCTCGGAGCATCCCAAGACATCAAATATCTTGGTGATCTGCTTTATCCATGCCTCCGCCTTAAGTGGTTTTGGCTCTCCAATAAACTCCTGTGGTCCCAGCTCCTTGAACTGTTTAGCGGTGACCGTCCGAGAGTTTCTAGTGTTTCCACCTACATTTAAGATAGGAGCCGCTCTCGCCTGCTGTTGCATGAATTGCATAAAGCCTCTGAACATTCCATCATTCATCATTTGGTCAATGTTGTTGTTTGCATTAGGATTGTCGCCTTCCTGATGCACATTATCCTGATTATTGATATGTGGTGTATCAACGGTCACCTGTGCTCCATTGCTATTCTCAACATTCTGGGATGTTATTTTCAGATACTGCCAAAAACAAAATGTTAATTGACATGTAACATATTATCCCAATATTCTGGCCGACCAATTAAATACCAAAAAACATAGGTAGGTCATACTAGCGCAGGAATTCCCCGTCTCTCCCCTCCTAGTTCTAGTCTCACATCTTAGCCAGGGATCATATCCCTAAGCTTTGATACCAACTGTGATGCCCCCAAAATTAGGTATACATCACCCATCTTGGGTCGTCAGATACATGGTACAAAATTCAAATACAACTTAATTATACAACAGTCGTGTAAAATACGACAAAACATATGATGTGAGTTTGAATACAAATACTATCATCCAGAGAGTATATAAACTCAAAGGAGTCCTCATTACAATCATTACCACACTATTTCACAGAATAGTGAGGACTACTAATACTATCATCTGGTCCATCACTCCATTCCCCGACTCGTCCCAACTATATTCTAATTTCCTGAAGAGAACAGTGAAAGAAAGGGTGAGCTCAACTAGCCCAGTAAGAAATATTATGACTAAGATAATGCAGAATAATTTATCGTTAGTCTTCAGCAGTGTTAAACTGATAAAATATAATAGATATCAATTTTAACTGCAGTGGAACAAGCAATCCATTAAAAAAGTCAAGTAGAGAATAAAATCTACTATCTTTTATGATTTAAAAGGTTTTTCATCACTTTTATCGCTGGGACTCAGCTTAATAAATAATCCAGAGCATCAAATCACCTATGCACTATGGCGAAGGATATTCTTTAGTATCACGACCACAATTATCCATGCACTACGGACCAAGAATATTTGTGTATTCATTAATGGTCATGATCATGCCAACAACTGTCAATCAATGCACTACAGGCCCATAAGGACTTTTTCCATATCATTCGTAACATTACGGTCATGATTACACCGAATATTCCCTGGTCATAATCATACCAAGTCCATCTATGCACTACAGGCCACAGATGACTTTCAACATAATATAAACATGAGGATGATGACAATGATATAGAAATTCAATAAAACAAGTTCAAGAATTAATTTATCCAAGAACAATTAATGTCCAAATTGTCAACATGATACTGCTTTGTAGAGTAAAATTTAAGAATGCTCAGAAGAATATTTCCATGAAAAGATACTGGATGAAGCGCAAATATCAAGGATATTCCATTAATTTCATGGAGTATAAAAGTCAAAACTTTAACTAACTGAATATAATAACGAATGGAATAACAAAAGAAATCACCATGCATTCGGTACTTCGCATAGACAAGTTATTCCAACAGAATGATAAGTAACGGAACCGGTCAAAGTAAATTCACACCAAGCATGATGTTCCCACAGAATAATAAAAATAAAGAGGCGGAACAGTCCCGGCGTAAAACGACCTTGAAAGGATATTCCAAGCGAGAATAATAATAAAGATGGAACCGGTCCCAGGTAAAACGCATGAGATATGATATTCCAATGAATAATAATACTGAGACGGAACCGAAGTCCCGCCAGTAAAACGCATGCATGAGGATATTCCAAATGAATAATAATAAAGATGGAATAATAAAAGAATGTCACCAAGTATAGGGTAATCGCAGTATATTGGTTATTCAAAGAGAATAACAAAGAATGGAATAATGAAGTTCTCTTCATGAATACAAAAGAAATAACACCCTTACTAGTAAAAGAAACTAGATATAAGAGTAGGGAAGTAGCAGAATACTTTTCTATAGTTTCTCTATAATTTATCTCTCTAAAGCTTCAATGAATTCGTAAGAAATAATGAAGGAATGAGCTTCTATTTATAGGAGAATTGAAGGATACTATTGGACTGTACAGTAAGAATTCAGACAAAATCATTTGCTGATTCACAGCTCCACTGATCCAACGCATCAGTAATTTTTTTCAAAGAGTTGGCCAATGAAAAATGAACACATGCCCCTTTAAAACCCTTGACCAATTAAAATGCTCCATAATTTACAAGTTGATAATCATGCTGCATGATTGAAAACAAATTGGCCAATAACATTCAAGCTTGACAATTCAATCCATAACCTGCCAAATGTTATCCATTAGGACTACCATTTCCCACCCATATGCTATACAATTTTATATATATAATATACATATAGCCACAAATTAATTTGAAAAACACACCACCCGTCTCACATCACTTCCCCACCCATTACAATTCATGCCATATATAATACTAATTCTCATCCCACCATTTCCACTTTTCCACCAAAATTCTACTTTTCCACCATTTTCCACTCACACATAATATTATATATATTCCACTTACCACACACATAATATTATATATATAAACTCCTTCAATATTTTTAACAACATTTATCATCAATATTATAATTCACAATATTAATCGACCAGGTCGTTCCCAGGAAAGAAGGGGCTTTTCAATAAGGATTTCTCCCTATTGGCGCGCAAATAGGTGACCAAACCTCTCCTTGACAGAACTTCTAGACATCGTTAATATTGCAAATAATAATATTAATAACTTTGTTGTCTCAATTATTGATTTAATAATATAAAAAAATATCGACAATAATTGAATAAAATAACGTGAGATACTATGCAACAATTACTATAGCAATAATTGAACAAAACTGAGTGACTTCTCACGTAAGCATCAATAATCAATACCGTGTGTAACTATGCAACTATCAGTAATCTTGTACTTTTAACAAGGGTGTTTCAACAGTTAATGGTAAAACTTCTGCCATTATTTTCATAAAGTATTTTTGTCGTTTTCTCAATCCGACAATAATTCCATTGTGGGGTCCACCAATGATTGTGTCGCTGCACGAATATTCCCTGTTAAAACAAATATTCCCCGACCAATCGAATATTATATAACAACTTAGGTACTTTGCAAAATTTATAAATATTACCCAAAACTATAACATTATATCAAATTTACTCTATAATATTCAAAAATGATATTTATAGAAAATTCATCTTTATTTATAAAAGTTGTGGTCTTACAGATATCATCATTTAGGACTGAGGATGATGAAAAATATTTTAAAGAAAACGAATCCAGTGAGACAGAAGGACAAATATTAGGGATTCGTATCACAGTTTATCCAAGATCAAAAATACTTCATAATAACCAATTTTGAAGCATAATTCAAAAAATTAAGGTCAAAACATGGATACAATCAAAGATATTAACCATAATAGACATCTTGGACAAAAAGAAGAAAATTTTATTTTTCGGTGAATAGTGTCGTATTCGTGAATAGTGCCGTATACTTGAATAGTGCCGTATACGTGAATAGTAACCCCGACACAAAAAGTTCTAAATTTGATAAAAAAAGTTCATACCAATATTTTGGCATAATGATATTGAAGAAAATATCATTTTAAGAAGAAAAATAACATCCTTTACCTCAAAATAACCGTATTTCTGACTGAATTTCGGATATAGTGCTGACAAGAACTTGCACTAAATAACAACTCTCAAAATATCAAAATACTTATTAAAATACGCTCGACAATATAGAGAGAAAGAAAACTTGTTTCTGGTGTGATTTTCAATTCTAACCTAAGCGCCTATTTTTAGGAAAATGCTAGAACGCCATATGAGACTAAATAATAAAATAATATTATTTAATCAACAAATTCTCTACGTATGCTTTGAACAAGTCTAGCATGCCTTCTTTGAAAAACAAACCAGCATCCCACATGCTTGAAAAAATCAAAAAGTGGGTCCACCCATAATTTAATAAAAAATCATTTTATTTTTCAAAACTTCAGTAATTCATAAACAATAGCCCTTTTATCAGAAAAAATCGAAACTCACATGTTTGCATAGGAAATTTAATTTCTACAACTTTGTTGAAGAAAGTTTTTCCAAATTCCAATCAGAAAATACCCGAAATCCACAAACAGATGATTTTTAATACTTCCAATCCGATAAAATACTGATAAAATACCTCAGCATTAATTCCTTCATTTTTAACCACATAAAATAAATCCATCATTTAAATCCGCATAAATAAATATTTTCTTATCATATAAATCAATAATTAATTATTCACAAATAATATTACAAAATCACAATTACAACAACCAGGCCGTTCCTAGGAAAGAGGGAGCTTTCCAATAAGGATTTCTCCTTACTGGCGCGCAATTAGGTGACTAAACCTCTCCTTGACAGAACTTTCTAGAGATTGCCAATAATGCTATCTAATAATATTATTCCTAATAATATGAATTATTGATCTGATAATGGAGATGATATGCAGTGACAATTATTGAGCAACAATAATATAAAATATCAACGCAGCAATTATTGAATCAGTAAAATAAAATATTGAACAGTAATTAATGTAACAATTATTGAGTAGTGCCTTCTTACGTAAGAATCAATAATTCAACAATATCTTTATGCAATACAGGTGCCAGCTTCTTGTGCAACCACGCCAATTACTATATATTTTAACCAACGGGTATTCCAACAAGTTGTTAGCTTGTAACAACTACGCCGTTATTCAATTTTGTCGTTTTCTTCATCCCAAATGAAGTTATCCTTTATGGGGCCCACAAATGGTTTTGCTGTCGTCGCATGCGAATATTCCCTACGTGAAAGAATATTCCATGACCAAACGAATATTCCCCGACAAATGAATATTTTATAACCACTTGCTTATTTTGAAAATTTTGCACATTTCACCCATAACAAAAGTATTATATCAAATTAGTACCTTATTATTCACAATAATAATTAGAGGAAATTTGATTTTATTCATTAATAAGTTGGGGTCTTACAACCTCCCCTCCTTATAAAATTTCATCCTCGAATTTGACGTACGTACCTGGTATTTCGAAAAGGTGAGGATACCTCGCTTTCATTTTTGATTCTAACTCCAAGGTCATTTCTTCAATAGCATGGTTTCTCCACAAAACCTTAACTTGTGGTATGACCTTCGTGCGTAGGACGTGCTCTTTCCTATCCAAGATCTTAACAGGTACCTCCTCGTACATTAAATCTTCGGCTATCTCGTCTAGTTCTAACTCAATAATGTGTTTCAGTCTTTAACATATTTACAAAGCATAGATATGTGAAAAACATTTTGAATACGAGACATGCTTGGAGGTAATGCGAGTCTATAGGCCACATTTCCTATTCGGTCAAGAATTTTAAATGGACCAACAAATCGTGGATTGAGCTTTCCTCTCTTCCCAAATCTTGTAACTCCTTTCCATGGTGCAACACGTAACAATACATGATCCCCAATATTAAATTCCACGTCCTTCCGATGAAGATCCGCATAACTCTTTTGTCGATCCTGTGCCGTTTGTATACGTTGTCGAATCTTTGGATCTTCTATGTAGTCATTCGTACCAACTCTGGTCCCAACAATGTTGTTTCACCCACCTCGTCCCAGCATACTGGAGAATGACATTTTCTTCCATACAACGCCTCGAATGGAGCCACACCTATACTTGTCTGATAACTGTTGTTGTAGGAGAATTCCACCAATGGCAGGTACTTATCCCAACTTCCTTTGAAATATAGGACACAGAGTCTTAATAGATCTTCAAGAGTTTGGATAGTCCTCTCTGATTGTCCGTCCGTTTGAGGATGGTATGCCGAACTGAATCGTAAATCCGTGCCCATAGCTTTCTGTAAGCTAACCCAAAATCGTGAAGTGAATCTTAGGTCACGATCCGAAACTATTGATACTGGCATGCCATGCAATCTCACAATCTCATTCACGTATATACTAGCAAGACGTTCAAGGGAATAAGTCTCACGTATAGGCAAGAAATGGTCAGACTTGGTTAATCTATCAACAATAACCCAAATTGCATCTATGCCTTGAGAAACCTTAGGAAGACCCGTAACAAAATCCATAGTAATGTGTTCCCACTTCCATTTCGGAATCTCAAGTGGTTGTAATGGACCCTTTGGCATTTGATGCTCTTCCTTTAAATGTTGACAAGTTAAACACCTCGAGATAAACTCCGCGATCTCTCTTTTCATATTGCTCCACCAAAATGTATGTCGAAGATCATGATACATTTTGGTACTCCCAAGATGGATTGCAAACGGTGTGTTGTGTGCCTCCATCATGATTCTATGCTTCAAGTCAGAATCCTTAGGAACACAAAGTCTGGAGTTGACTCAAAGTATTCCTTCTTCATCGATTCTTGCTTCTGGAATAGCACCTTCTTGCACTTTCTTCTTCATACACATCAGCTCCATGTCCGTAGCTTGAGCAGCTTTAACTTTATCGATTAAAGTCGGTTCTACTCGTATGTTTGATATCATCACGTGGGTACTTGGAGCCTTCATCTCTATCTCCATCCTTTGCAAGTCATACAAAATGGACCTTTGTGTTAACAACATTGCACTCATATTCGCATATGATCTTCTACTCAATGCGTCAGCTACTACGTTCGCTTTTCCAAGATGATATTGAATAGTGTGATCGTAATCTTTCAATAGTTCAAGCCAACGTCGTTGCCGTATGTTGAGTTGCTTTTGGGTGAAGAAATATTTGAGGTTTTTATGATCTGTATAGATCTCCACTTTCTCCCCATATAGGTAGTGTCTCCAGATCTTCAACGCGAAAACGACTGCTACTAACTCCAAATCATGAGTAGGATAATTCCTCTCATATTCTTTGAGTTGTCACGAGGCATATGCTATGACTTTCCCATGTTCCATGAGAACACATCCTAACCCTTTGCCTGAAGCATCGCAGTAGATAACAAATCTGTCCGAACCAGATGGTATTGTCAGAACAGGTGCCAAAATGAGTCTTCTCTTGAGTTCTTGAAAACTCTTCTCACAATCCTCGCTCCAATCGAATTTTATATCTTTACGAGTCAGCTGAGTTAACGGAGTACCGATTCGAGAAAATCCTTCCACGAATCTCCGATAATAACCCACTAAGCCCAAAGCTACGCACTTGATCCACCGACTTTGGTTGCTCCTAACTTTGTATGGCTTCAATCTTCACGGGTCGCGGATACTCCATGTTTTGACACCACATGCCCAAGGAATGCTACTTCCTCAAGCCATAACTCGCATTTCTTCAGCTTGGCATATAGCTTGTTATCAC
Organism: Panax quinquefolius; assembly: GCA_020205615.1. NCBI lineage: Eukaryota > Viridiplantae > Streptophyta > Magnoliopsida > Apiales > Araliaceae > Panax > Panax quinquefolius. The sequence continues at coordinate 43,659,085 of CM035171.1, read as the reverse complement.
GAAGCCTTTGCAGTACCAACTTCAAATGGTGCTCATGATCTTCACGACTTTTAGAATAGATGAGGATGTCATCAATAAAGACAACAATGAACTGATCCAAATATTCTTTGAATACACGGTTCATCATATCCATGAAAGTAGCAGGAGAATTAGTCAATCCAAAAGACATGACTAAGAATTCATAATGCCCGTACCGAGTTCTGAAGGTAGTCTTTGGAATATCCTTAGTTTTAATCTTCAGCAGATGATATCCAGAACGAAGATTGATCTTTGAAAAGAAATGTGCTCCTTGCAACTGGTCATACAGGTCATCAATGCGAGGTAGCGGATACCTATTCTTGATAGTGACATGATTCAATTCTCGATAGTTAACACAAATTCGCATACTCCCGTCTTTCTTCTTTACGAATAACAAAGGAGCACCCCAACGAGATGTACTAGGACGAATGAAACCGATGTCCAACAACTCCTTTAGTTGGACCTTTAACTCCTAAAGCTCAATAGGAGCCATTCGATATGAGATTTTAGAAATGGGCTTTGTACCAGGTTCAAGATTAATAAAGAATTCAACTTCACGTTCTGGGGGTAGACCGGGAAGTTCTTCAAGAAATACGTCAGGAAATTTACTAACAACGAAAATTGTATTCAAATCTGACGTGTTTTGGTTCAAGTCTGTGGCATGGGCTAAGAAAGCTTGACATCCATTTTTTAATAAACGAATAGCTTTATGGCTTGATATAACAGTGATTGACTTTAATGGTTTGGTTGTTTGAATTCGCATAATAGGTTGGTTAGGAATATGAAAACTAACAACTTTACGAAAATAATCAATTTTTGCATGATGCGTGGTTAACCAATCAATCCCTAAAATCACATCAAATGCAAGAATTTTCAACGAAATAAGGTCGGCAGGTAATGTGATGGTACCAACTTGAATCAAGCAAGATTTATAGACAGTAGATGTAATAAAAGTTTCTCCTAAAGGGGTCTCAACAGATAAGTCAAGGTCTAATTTCTTCGGAGTCAAGTTTAAACGTTGAGTACAAGTAGGAGAGATAAAAGAATGGGTAGAACCGGTATCTAATAAGGTATAAACTTCACAAGAGTTTATGATTAGCTTACCCGTGATCACCTCGTTTGGGTTCCTCGCGTTTTGTGCAGTCATGACAAACGCCCTTCCATGAACCACCGACTTTGACTTGTCCGGGACAGCCTTTGGAGTCACCATCCCTGTTGAACTTGGTTTTGCAACTAGAAAATCTCTAGCTATATGACCTTCCTTTCCACAGTTATAACACACCTTGGATTATTTTGGGCAGTTTGGGCTGATGTGTCCCTATTTCCAGCATTTGTAACAAACGACCGGTGCTCGTTCTCCTCCCCTAAAAACAGTTGATGTTTGTGTTGACGTCTTCACATTATCATTGTTGTACCTTCTCTTCTTGAAATCTCATCCAGACTCGCTCCTTCTATTATCCCGACTACGATTACCACCAGAGTGGTTACCGCTTTTGTTCGAATGTTTTCCTCCCTGTTGGTTTTCATTGCCGCCACCGGTCTGACCCTGGTTGGGGTCCCTTGGTTGAACATACTCATTATCTTGCTCTAATAATTGAGCCCTGTTTACAACATCTGAATATAAAGAAAATTTATGAGAGATAAGATATTGCCGAATCTCGGGCTCTAGACCTCTCAGAAACATCCTTGTCATTCGTTCCTCATTTTTTGACCAAATGAGGTGCAAACTTAGATAACTCTGCAAACTTCGTCTCGTACTGGGACACCGTCATGTTGTTTTGTTCTAGTCTAAAAAACTCCACCTCCTTCATATGACGAATGCTTCTAGGAAAGTACTTGTCATTGAATAGTTTCTGAAATGTTTCCCATGACATGCTAAGTGCGGCTGGCTGGGTACGCTTCACAAACTCCCACTAGTAATCTGCCTCATGAACATAAAGGTGGCGAATGGAACCTTCTGTTCTTCCGTGTATCCCAAGACATCGAATATCTTGGTAATTTGCTTGACCCACATTTCCGCCATGCTCGGATCCGACTTTCCCTTAAATTCTGGTGGTCCCAACTCTTTGAACTGCTTGGCTGTGACAAGCCGCGCATTGCTAGCATTTCCACCCGTATTTTGTGCATGAGTCTCCCTCGTCTGGTTTTGCATGAACTGCAAAAAACTTCTAAACATCCCATCATTCATCATTTGTTCGGTAGTGTTGTTTACATGAGGAATATTTCCTTCATGTTGCACGTTCCCTTGGGTGGTGATCAAAGGTATCTCCACGGTCTGATTTACTCCATTATTAACGTTCTCAGCTGCCATTCTTAAATACTGCCATAAAACAAGGGTTAATAGTCATGTCATATATTATCCCTATACTCTGACCGACTAAATAAACACCAAATAAACTTAGTCAGGTCATACTAGCGAAGGAATTCCCCGTTTCTCCCCTCCTAGTTCTTGTCTCACATCTCATCCAGGGATCATATCCCTAAGCTTTGATACCAACTGTGACGCCCCTAAAATAGGTATACATCACCCATCTTGAGTCGCCAGATACATGGTATAGAAACAAATACAACTTCAGTAATATAATTGCCATAAAAAATACGACAACACATATACTGTGAGTTTGAATACAGATATTGTATACTAGAGAGTATACAAACTCAAAAGGAGTCCTCATTACAATTATTGATACACTATTTTACAAAAATAGTGAGGACTGCTAAACAACTATCTTGAATCATCACTCCATACCCCAGCTAGTTCCTGCTAAATTCTCTCATCCTGAGAAGAACAATGGAACAAAAAGGAAAAGGGTGAGCTGAACTAGCCTAGTAAAAAATATTATGACTAAGATAATATACAACAAATTATCATTAGTCTTCAACAGGGAAAATCTGATAAAATATAATAGACAACAAGTTTTAGATCAACAACTGCAGCGCAAATAACAATCCATTAGAAGAGTCAAGTAGAGAAAGAATTCTATTATCTTCTAAGATTTAAAAGTCCATCATCAATATTTTATCCCTGTAACATCAATCAATATACATCTTGAATCAAATATTCATCTTTGCACCACTGAGCCAAAGATATTCATTTTTATATCACCAGTTGGTCTGTTCATCTTTTTTCACGGGCCAAAGATATTCATTAGGTAATCATTCATCTTTGCACTACTGGGCCAAAGATATTGGTGATATCATCATTTAGGACCGAGGATGATGAAAAATATTTTAAAGAAAATGAATCCAGTGAGACAGAAGGACAAATATTAGGGATTCGTATCACAGTTTATCCAAAATAAATAATACTTCATAATAACCAGTTTTGAAGCATAATTCAAAAATAAAGATCAAAACATGGATACAATCAAAGATAGTAACCATAATAGACATCTTGGACAAAAAGAAGAAAATTTTATTTTTCGGTGAATAGTGTTGAATTCGTGAATAGTGCCGTATACGTGAATAGTGTTGTATACGTGAATAGTAACCCCAACACAAAAAGTTCCAAATTTGATAAAAAAGTTCATACCAATATTTCGGCATAATGATATTGAAGAAAATATCATTTTAAGAAGAACATAACATCATTTACCTCAAATTAACCGTATTTCTGACTGAATTTCGGATATAGTGCTGACAAGAACTTGCACTGAATAACAACTCTCAAAGTATCAAAATACTTACTAAAATACGCTCGCCAATATAGAGAGAAAGAAAACTTGTTTCTGGTGTGATTTTCAATTCTAACCTAAGCGCCTATTTATAGGAAAATGCTAGAACGCCATAGGAGACTAAATAATAAAATAATATTATTTAATCAACAAATTCTCTATGTATGCTTTGAACAAGTCTAGCATGCCTTCTTTGAAAAACAAACCTGCAACCCACATGCTTTAAAAATCAAAAAGTGGGTCCCACCTATAATTTAATAAAAAATCATTTTATTTTCTGAAACTTCAGTAATTCATAAAAAAATAACCCTTTTATCAGAAAAATTCAAAACTCGAGTGTTGCCATAGGAAATTTAATTCTCTACAACTTTCTAGAAGAAAGTTTTTCCAAATTCCAATCAGAAAATACCCGAAATCCACAAACGGATGATTTTTAATACTTCCAATCCGACAAAATACTGATAAAACACCTCAGCATTAATTCCTTCATTTTTAACCACATAAAATAAATCCATCATTTAAATCCACATAAATAAATATTTTCTTATCATATAAATTAATAATTAATTATTCACAAATAAAATTACAGAATCACAATTATGACAACCAAGCCGTTCTAGGAAAGAGGGGGCTTTTCAGTAAGGATTTCTCCTTACTGGCGCGTAATTAGGTGACCAAACCTCTCCTTGACAGAACTTTCTAGACATTGCCAATAATGATATATAATATTATTCCAAATAATATGAATTATTGATCTGATAATGGAGATGATGTGCAGTGACAATTATTAAGCAACAATAATATAAAATATCAACGCAGCAATTATTGAATCAATAAAATAAAATATTGAACAGTAATTACTGTAACAATTATTGAGTAGTGCCTTCTTACGTAAGAATCAATAATTCAACAATACTGGGCAATACCGTGTGCTACTGTGCAACCACGCGTATTAATGTATTTTAACCACCGGGTATTCCAACAGTGTTAACGGTAACAACTACGCCATTATTCAATTTTTTCGTTTTCTTCATCCGACCATTATCCGTTATGGGGCCCACAAATGGTTGCGCCATCGTACGAATATTCCCCGACAGAAAGAATATTCCACGACCAAACGAATATTCCCCGACAAATGAATATTTTATAACCACTTGTTTATTTTGAAAATTTTGCACATTTCACCCATAACCAAAGTATTATATCAAATTAATACCTTATTATTCACAATAATAATTAGAGGAAATTTGATTTTATTCATTAATAAGTTGGGGTCTTATAGTGACCGTCCAAGAGTTGCCATTATTTCCACCTGCATTTTGAACAGAAGCCGCTCTCGCCTGATGTTGAATGAATTGCATAAAGCCTCTGAACATCTCATCATTCATCATTTGGTCAGCGTTGTTATTTTCTTGAGGATTATTGCCACCCTGATGCACATTATCCTGGGTATTGATTATTGGCGACTCAACGGTCTCATCTGCTTCATTGCATATCTCAACATTTTCGGATGCCATTTTCAAATACTGCATCAAAATAAGGGTTAATTGACATGTCATATATTATCCCTATATTCTGACCGACCAAATAAATACCAAATAAACTTGGGTAGGTCATACTAGAAAAGGAATTTCCCATCTCTCCCCTCCTAGTTCTAGTCTCACATCTCAGCCAGGGATCATATCCCTAAGCTTTGATACCAACTGTGACGCCCCCAAAATAGGTATACATCACCCATTCTGAGTCGCCAAATACATGGTACATAAATCAAATACAAAATTCTTTTACACAATACGACAACTGCGTAGCTTAGAATTTTTACACGAATATTGTCTCATAGACAGTATTCAAACTCAAATGAAGTCCTCATTTCCTTTATTATCACATTATTTCATAAAATAGTGTGGACTACTATAGCCGCCATCTCGAACTGTCACTCTATTCCCCGACTAGTCCCAGTTACATTTTCATTTCCTAAAGAGAACAATGAAAGTAAAAGGGTGAGCTCAACTAGCCCAGTAAGAAATATTATGACTAAGATAATGCAGAATAAATTATCATTAGCCTTCAAAAGTGTTAAACTGATAAAATATAATAAATATCAAGTTTAACTGCAACGGAACAAGCAATCCATTAGAAGAGTCAAGTAGAGCATAATATCTACTATCTTCTATGATTTAAAAGGTTTATCAACAGTTTTATCGCTGAGACTCAACTTATTAAATAAACCACATCATCGAATCATCCATGTACTACGGGTCAAGGATATTCATGTAATCATCAATGGCATGATTATACCGAATAATCCCTGATCATAATCATACCAACAACTGTCCATCAATGCACTACAGATTAATGAGAACTATTACCACATTATTTGTAACATTACGGTCATGATTATACCGAATAATCCCTGGTCATAATCATACCAATCACTAGTACATCTATGCACGTAAGCCACATATGACTTTTATCACAATATAAGAATGAGGATGATGACCATGGTATAAGAAATCAATTAAATGCAAGCAAAGGATAAATATTTAAAGATTTATAATTTAATTTATCCAAAATTGAATATTGTCCAAATTGTCAACATGATACTACTTTGTGGAGTAAAATTCAAGAATAATATTGTATCAAAAATGATTTGGACAGCAAAGAAATCAATTTTTGTCATGAATAAATCTCCGGGTTAATAGTACCCCATAAATAGTACTTCGGGAATAGTACCTCATGAATAATACTTTGTAAATTGTACTCGTGAATTGTACTTTGTGAATAGTACCCGTGAATAGTACCCCGTGAATAGTACTTTGTGAATGGTATCCCATGAATAGTACTTTATGAATAGTACCGTAAAAATGAATACTACTCATGGACAGTACTCCGATATGAAAAGCTTAAAATTTAACAAGAATATGTAGAAAATATCATTGTGAAATGATACTAGATGAAGTGCAAATTTTAAGGATATTCTACTAATTTCACGGAGTATAGAATCAATACTTTAACAAAATAAGGGTATAATCAGGAATACGAGACGAAATACTATTACTCACATACTACAGAGTATGGAAGAAAATATTATTCCTATGAATACTAAACAACATAATATCCCTTACCTCAGAAGAAGACTGGATACTGGAATAGTGATGTAGCAGACTTCTCTTCTACTTTCTCTCTAAAGCTTCTCTCTCTATACCTTCTCTTTCTATAATTGCTCTTGTGAGTCTTAGTGAATTAGTGAGAATAAAAGAAGAATGAGCTTCTATTAATAGAAAAACATAGTTTTGATAATTGCATGTTTTGGGGCTCAAAATATTAAAGTATAATACCTTCATCTTTTCCTTTATTTTTAATTTAGTCCTCCAAGTATTATCAAACTTGCACCACCTCCCCCAATAGTACAATCATGTGAATCAATAATACAATCATGTGAAAAAAATAATTACAGTATAGTACATTCATCTATACCTCTATTTTTAATTTAGTCATGCAAGTATTATCAATCTTGCACCACATCCCCTAATAGTACATGCATGTGAATCAATAGTACAGACATGTGAACAAATAGTTATAAGCATGTAAATTAATAGCAATTAATTGTTCATTTATCCAATTTATTACCCAATTGGTAAATATAACCTCCAGACATCCATTATTATCGAAATAAATGTCAATTTCCACTAACACTAATATTCCCAACATAATGGAAATATCAATTTCATCTTTAATCAACACGAACTTATTCATCATTAATATTATAACTCACAATATTTAACAACCAGATCATTCCCAGGAAAGAGGGAGCTTTCCGATAAGGATTTCTCCCTATTGGCGTGCAATTAGGTGACCAAACCTCTTCTTGACATAACTTTCTAGAAATTTTCAATATTACAAATAATAATATAAATAACTTTGTCGTCTCAATTATTTAATAATATAAAATATTATGCAGATGATAGTGTGACAATAATTGAATCAATAATTGAAAGATATTATGCAGCAATTCTTGTAGCAAAAATTGAGTATAACTGAGTGACTTCTCACGTAAGCATCAATAATAAATACTATGTGCTATTATGCAACCACACGTATTATTGAACTTTTACCACCGGGTAGTTCAATAGTTTAACAATAAAATTTTCGCTGTTATTTATATAAACAGATAATTCAGTCATTTTCTAACTACGACAATACTTCCGGTGTGGGATCCACTAATGATTGTGCTTTCGTACGAATATTCCCCGTTAAAACGAATATTCCCCGACCAATCGAATATTATATAACCACTTGTTTACTTTGCAAAATTTGTAAATAATACCCACAGCTATAACATTATATCAAATCCACACCATAATATTCAAAAATATATTTCGAGAAAAATTAATCTTTATTCATAAAAGTTGGAGTCTTACAATAGGTCATGATTATACCGAATAATCCCTGGTCATAATCATACCAATCAATAGACCATCAATGCACTACTAGTCAAAGATGACTTTCATCACTATATAAGCATGAGGATGAAAACAATGATATAAGAATTTAATTAAAAGAAAGCAAATGATAAATTTTTAATGATTTGTAATTTAATTTATCCAGAATTCAATAATGTCCAAATTGTCAACATGATACTGCTTTGTGGAGTAAAATTCAAGAATAATATTGTATCAAAAATGATTTGGACAGAAAAGAAATCAATTTTTGTCATAAATAGTACCCCAGGTGAATAGTATCCGAGTGAATAATACCCTGTGAATAGTACTTCGTGAATAATACTTCGAGAATAGTACTTTGTGAATAGTACCCTGTGAATAGTACCCTGTGAATAGTACTTTATGAATAATACCCCGTGAATAGTACTTTGTGAACAGTACCCCGTGAATAGTATTTTGGCATGAAAAGCTTAAAATTTAACAAGAATGTTCAGAAAAATAACATTGTGAAACAATACTAAATGAATCGCAAATTTCAAGGATATTCGACTAATTTCACGGAGTATAGAAGCATTACTTTAACAAAATGACGGTAGAATTAGGAACACGTAACGAAATATATTACTTACATACAATAGAGTATGAAAGAAAATATTATTTCATACGAATATTGAACAAAAATAATATCCCTTACGAATAAGAAATAAATAACATCCCTTACCTTAGTAGAAGACTGTATACTAGAATAGTGAAGTAACAGAATACTCTTCTTCTTCCCCTCGATAGTTTTTCTCTCTATAGTTAATCTTCTGAGTCTTAGTGAATTGGTGAGAATGAAAGAAGAAATGATCTTCTATTTATAGGAAAACATAGTTTCGATAATTGCACGTTTAGGGGGATCAAATTATTACAGTATAGTACCTTCATCTTTACCTGTATTTTTAATTTAGTCCTGCAAGTATTATCAATCTTGCACCACCTCCCTTAATAGTACATGCATATGAATCAATAGTTCCATACATGTGAACCAACAATAATTTGCATGTGAACCAATAGCAATTAATTTCTCATTATCCGATTAATTGCCCGTTTGGTCAATAAAACCAGCCAATCATAGAAATACCTCCTTTGAGGGTAATTGGGTCACGAAAGAATTAAAGAAAACTAAATGAACAAACATATTTAATTAACATGAACTTATTCATCATTAATATTATAACTTATAATATTTAACAACCAGATCATTTCCAGGAAAGAGGAGGCTTTCCGAGAAGAATTTCTCCCTATTGGCGCGCAATTAGGTGACCAAACCACTTTCCTCAACAGAACTTTCTAGACATCGTCAATAATGCAAATAATAATATGAATAACTTTTTCGTCTCAATTATTGATTTAATAATATAAAAAATTGTGCAAATGATACTGTGATAATATTTGAATCAATAATATGAGAGATACTATACAACAATTACTTCGGCAATAATTGAATAAAACTGAGTGACTTCTCACGTAAGCATCAATAATCCAAGATACTGTACAATACCATGTGCTACTATGCAACCACGCGTATTACTGTACTTTTACCACCGGGTATTTCAACAGTTTAATGATAAAACTTTTGTCGTTATTTTTATAAAAAGATATTTATGTCATTTTCTAACTCCAACCATACTTTTTTTGTGGGGTCCACCAATGATTGTGTCTTCGTACGAATATTCCCTGTTAAAACGAATATTCCCCGACCAATTGAATATTTTATAACCACTTGCTTACTTTGAAATCTTTTTAAATATTACCCACAACTATTATATCAAATCCACACCATAATATTCAAAAATATATTTCAAAAAAAATCTTTATTCATAAAAGTTGAGGTCTTACACCTTGACATGTGACCAATATGTTAGTTTATATTGTTGGAGATAGTATAGACTATTCAAGCATTATTTAAAGGGAAATTGCAAGTAAAAGACTATACTAGCTATGAATAAATGAACTATGTATACACTAAGTTTTGAACTTCAAAACATGCCTATATGATCTATTATATGGTTACGAATACATGATATAGAATAGGTGAACTTACCTTGAATGCTTGATTAAGTTTTGATGACCTACTAATGGAAACTTAAAGTTTCAAATACGAACTTGATAAACTATATACACTTTAAGTTAGGAACTTATGAGCATGCTTATGTGGTCTAGTTATGAATATATGAAAGTATGATGTATAGTAAATGAAGTAGCTTTGAATGCTTGGTGGCTTAACATGAGATTTTTCAAAAGAAACCTTAAAAGTTGAAAACTAGTTTTGTCATTAACTACTTTACAAGTATTCTGAAATTTGACCATCATGCTAGGGTGTGTTATGTGAGAGCCCCGAATCTAGGTCCCGAATCACCGCGGATCCGGTACAATCATTCTTTAACTAATTGTGAAAGATATAAACATAAATTGTTTATACAATACATTTACACACTATTCCCCAAGGTCGAGTAACCTTAACTTATACACAATTCATAACATGTCTAACATCTAGCATTATTATCATACTATATTATTACAATTTAGCTGCACATATTATCCCAAGCTGAACTTGGCTTTAACCTTTCCTGTATCCAAACGTATTCGCCTTAATCTGCAATGGTTGTCATGATATAACAAGAGTGAGCAATAAATTTGCCTAGCAAGTTTAAGTTCAATAAATTAAGGATATATCATGATTGAAAGAATTGAACAAAAGCTGGCTACAGTTCTATAATATAATTGCGAACTAGCATAAACAAATTTTACATAACTGAACGAACATTGAACATGAACATATATATATCTGGACCGAATGGTAATGAAGGTGATCAACCTTTCATACCTGATGAATACATGCAGTATGCATACAGGGCGATTTAATAATTCTTATACAAGACAATCAGCAAGGATAACCACAAGTATATTTGAATGAAACAACTCGAGGTCAAGTTCAGAAAAAGTTGCATGTTCCGTTGATTATCGTTACGCAATTTAATAAGCTATGTCTGAAGACCTAATATTAATAATATTTATTGCTAAGTTAGAATAATATCATCACAGTTATAAAATAACCTAAACACATTAACACATAATCCTATCAGTCTATACAGCACATAAAACTTAACCTCAAGTCAAAATTTTACAGTCTGAGTCGAGTTCGGTACAATTCTGACATCATAGATAATTATATTATCAATCAAAATAATTTTCATAAGCTCGTAATAATTTTAAAATAATTATTACTATTTATAATATTTTTTTATCATTAATATCATATTTAAATGAATTAAATACCACATAATTCCTTTATCATTAATATTTATTTTGATACCAAATATTAATGAAAATCATAACATAATATTATAATATATTTATAATATATCAAACTATTTTAATACCTTAAAATCAGATTTATATGATTTTAAACCTTTAATTTCATTATCCGATAATTGCTTTTAATATATTTAAAATATTAATATTTTCATGACAAAATATCAAAAGTTATATTTTATAACTTAAAATATTTTTATAACATTTAAATCATTTTATATGATTTTAAAATCATTAATTTTTTTCCATAATTTATTTAATATATTTATTAAATAAATTAACTATCATTAATACTAATTAATTAATGAAATTCATCACAAAATATTAAAATCACTAAAATAACTTAAAATATTTTCTTATACCATAATATAATTTTTCATGATTTTTCATGTATTAAAATCATTTTAAATAATTTATTTAATATTATAATTAAATAAATTAAATACCATTATTATTCCAAGAATATTAAATATTTATAAAAATATATTCGAATAATTAAAAACTAATTTTAGTGCTTTAAAATAATTTTTAGGAATTTTTTAGTATTTTTAATAATTAAAAACTATTTTTCTCTAATTATTTATAAAAATAATTAATTTTAGAAATTAAGTGTCGCTAAAGGTGCATCAGGCGGCAAAACCGTCGCTGATTGTGTTCTTGGGCGAAGCCTAGATCTTCGAAGTCAGTGACTAAGGTGCTATGTTTGACCGTAATTAGATCTAGGTTCCTGTTGATTTTTGGGCTTGTAAAAGTGTTAATGTTGTAGTACTAATGTAGTACTACAACTCTAAACAAGTTCCATGGCCATTACACAACTTATTAGGGAGATCTAAGCTTCAGAAAAGATTGTCAGACGCTGTTCTTCATTTTTGGGTTTTTCGGAAATGAAAAATAGTACGAGTATGCTACTTTAAATCTTCATAGATTGCATCGTGGATGAACTTAGTACGATATAAAGGTTCATGCTTGTCGAACACGTGACAAGGTACAAATATATAACCTCATAACATAATAACATCATCGAATCTAAGAGAAATGGACCGGACAAAGTGGTGGTCCGGAACTGCCTTTGAAGATTTCTTGGTTACCTAGAAACTTCATCCGGCAGTTTCATCAACACAACTTTGACCACTGATTCCTTTGATTTTGTGAAGGATCTAAAGCTTCTAGAGGCATGGATCGATAGTATAGATATCGGTATACACAAATCAAACACTAACATGTCATAAAAACATAAACACAACAAGATCCGTGACCTGCAAAAACAATGTCAGAAATTTCTGGGCAATCTGAGTTACCCAGAAATGGATTTTGTGCTCGGTCAACGCAGTTTGACTGCTTATAACTTTCCATCTACACATGATCTAGAGCTTGATTCAAGTTCCAGATCAAAGCCCTCACAACATACTACAACGACAAACCTTTAAAACACAAAAACAAATAACATGCAATGATCTATGAGCCCTGACATTCGGCTGTCAGGCCATGTTTTAGGGTTCTTAGATTAGTTTTTTAAAAACTTTATTTCGTGCATCTAGATGATATAGATCCATGATCTATCAACCCAGATCACTAAATGACATCATAATACTCAACTTTTACCAACAAATTACAACATAAAACATAAGATCACATGATTTTGAAATTTTAGGGTTTATACCTTCTAAGCTTAGATCTTTGAATCTGACTTTTGATTCCTGATCTTGGCTTACTAATACATGATCCTGGCTTAGTTTGTCACTCCCTCTGACTCTAAGTCCTGAAATTGAAGAGAGAGAAGGGACTTGGAGCAAATGAAAAGTAAAGTAAGTTTTTTCTTACCTTTAATCTTCTAATTTTAGATTCAATGTATACAAGCTATGCAAGGTGGCAAGGAAATCTGATATGGGAAGATTTTAGACACATGGGACAAACATAGAGTGATGACTCACAAGATTTCACAAATCTTTTACTTAAGTTTTAAGAAAAGGGCACTTTGGTCATTTTGTATTTCATTTTAAAGGCATACTCTTCATTTGCCCTAACGTTTAGGGTTTAGGGTTTAACCCTAATTTTTTTTTGAAATTTAAATTTCTAGGATTTCAAATTTAGTTTTTCAAAATAGAAAATTAATATTTCTATATTATAATTAAGATTCTATAATTATAATAAAATTTCCAAATCATAATTCAAGCTTGCTAATTAGGATTAATATTTCCTAATTAAAATTGCAAATTTAACAACTAGGTCCATAATTATGCATTAGGATTTATAACCCAAGAATTATGGTTTTCTAAATAGTTAATTAGGGTTGTCCCTAATTATATTTATAATCACAAATACTTAAATAATTAATTTTTTTTTGAATTTCCAAATTAGGGTTTCATATTCCGAATTAGGGTTTCAGATTTCTAAAACTAAAATTAGGGTTTCCAGAACCGGTTTTAGGGTTTCTTGTTAATCGTTATAATTTTATAACTGAACGTTGACGTTCTTAATATAATATAAGGGTTTGCCACTAATATAGGTTATATGGTCAACCCTTGATCCTTAACCACACATAAATCCACATACATAGATACATATACACTTATATCCTTAATCGTGAATAATTCACCATAAACATTTTAAATTCACAAAATTCCTTCTCAGAAATCACAAATCCATTCACTTATTTTCTGTCCAGGCTTATTATTTAACCTTAATTCAATATTTTAAGATTTTATAAATATCCAAATTCTCGGGTTTTCACATTCACCCCTTCTTCTAAAAATTTTGACCCCGAAATTTACCTTACACCTTGCACCATACACCATTCATACACAACATCACATGCTACCCAATACATTCCTCACAAGAGTAAAAATTTCAAGTATTGCTGAGGAGTTATATAGACTATTGTCTGTCATTTTCGCAAAGGTTTTATGGAAATTAATCCGCAAACCGTCATAACTTACGACCATAGTGGGTAATTAGCCTAGTATGCTTTGTACTTATAAAGTACTGCTGGTCTGATCTATTTCTCGTATCCTCCTTGGGCGCATAAATATTTCTTATCTCAATCTTTATCAGAATCCGCACCAAAATAATTTAGTTCGGGAAAAACTTGCAAAGAACTCTTAGAATTTTCATAAAAGTTGGTCTAGCCGAATCCAATAGCTTGGACTCATATCAATAATCAACTTCAATCAAAATACGAATGTGTGTAGCCAAAACCTCGTTGGCAAATTAAAATTTTGAAAATTGTTTGAAAATGACGTCATGATGCCGTATTGTATTAACAGCCTGTTTGAGGATGCCGTCATCGAGTGACTTTGTCATGACACATCATACAATAGTGGAATAACGATTTTAGATAAATTTCAACACCAAGTATTCCTGTATTTATAACTCCATCAACTTTTTATCATCTATGCACTAGGTTATATGGTACATAAGTGATAAATAAAAATATATTTTGATATTTCAAATCATTATCGTCTAGATGAAACAAGTAGCATAAACTATTCTTTAAACCGTTCAAAAATCATTACAAATCTGTTTCATTATCTCAACAGGTAACGACGTGTCGGTGGCCCGAAGTCCACTCATACACAATGGTCACCTAGAGTTGAGAATACAAATTCATTTTCAAAAGCACATAGTGCGTATTTGGCTTGATGTCAAAAATTTCGAATTTAGCATAGCTAGAAGATTTAGAAAACTTATGTCTCCACTAATGACCAAGTATTTAGTAATCTATCTATTCATGTTATTATTAATACTCCATTCACGCAAAACTATACACAGTTCATCAAACTCGTATTTAATCATATATTCTCTACCTATACCCTATCTATCTGTTATATACATGAGAAAAGAATTACATTCTCAACAGGTTTATAGAAAATAGCGTGATACAAACCTTAACTCTCTTCTCAATACGAATTTCATTCAACTCATATTCATAATCCTTTCCTAAATCTATATCAATTCATAGTAGAACTGACACACAACATTCTTGCTGTAAACTTTTCAATCATTCACTTGATCATTACCTATACTATAACCTTATCCGATCATGGGGTGATCTCATCGTATATATTATGATTCATTTCTATGTCTTGATTGTTTGGTTTTATGATATCCTATCACTATACTTTTAGTCTTTTAGACTCGATCTATTCACCACTACTGTTCAACTTTATTATAAGAGTTAGGGAACTCCATGTCTTTTATAACCCGCTGAGATTCGTCTTTGAATCTTACCGACACACTAACTCTATTTGAGTTAGTACTTATCCTAATCACTGCGGTTATTAGTCTCAGATATTCCTACCTAAGGTTCATAACTAACAACTTTGATACCAACTGTGAGAGCCCCGAATTCGGGTCACGAATCACCGCGGATCCGGTAAAATCATTCTATAACTTATTACGGAAGATATAAACATAAACTGTTTATATAATACATTTACACACTATTCCCCAAGGTCGAGTAACCTTAACTTATACACAATTCATAACCTGTCTAACATATAACATTATTATCATACTATACTATTACAATTTACTTGCACATATTATCCCAAGCTGAACTTGGCTTTAACCTTTCCTGTATCTGAACGTATTTGCCTTAATCTGCAATGGTTATCATGATATAGCAAGGGTGAGCAATAAGTTTTCCCGGCAAGTTTAATTTCAATAAATTAAGGATATATCATGATTGAAAGAATTGAACAAAAGCTGGCTACAGTGCTACAATATAATTACGAACTAGCATTAACAAATTTTACATAACTGAACAAAAATTGAACATGAATATATATATATATATATATATATATATATATCTGGACCGAATGGTAATGAAGGTGATCAGCTTTTCATACCAGATGAATACATGCAGTATGCACATAGTGCGATTTAATAATTCTTATACATGGCAATCAGCAAGTGTGATGCCCCCAAAATAGGTATACATCACCCATTCTGAGTCGCCAAATACATGGTACTGAATACGAATACAAACTTAATTATACCACATGAGCTGTGAGTTTTAATATGAATATTGTCTTCTAGACAGTATTCAAACTCAAAATAAGTCCTCATTACATTTATTGTCGCACTATTTCACAGAATAGTGAGGACTACTAATGCTACCATCTGGACCGTCACTCCGTTCCCCGACTAGTCCCAACTATATTCTCATTTCCTGAAGAGAACAATGAATGAAAAGGGTGAGTTCAACTAGCCCAGTAAGAAATATTATGACTAAGATAATGTAGAATAAATTATCGTTAGCCTTCAACAGTGTTAAACTGATACTCCCACCGTCCCAGGATAAAAGTCCTTACTACTATTTTGGGTAGTCTCATGTTAAATGTCCACTTTCCTTTAATAACCAAACTTTTACATATTTTTTCCTATTATGCCCGTAGCATTAAATATCTCATTCTTTTCTTATTCTTATTCTCTCACTATATTTAATGAAATTATTATGGGCAATTTTGTCATTTTATTCCTCTTCTTAATATGCGTGAAAAGTCCACAAGGACTTTTATCCTGGGATGAAGGGAGTAAAATATAATAAACATCAAGTTTAACTACAGCGGAACAAGCAATCCATTAGAAGAGTCAAGTAGAACATGAAATCTACTATCTTCTATGATTTAAAAAGTTTTTCATCAACTTTATTGCTGAGACTCAGCTTAATAAATAAACCACATCATCGAATCAGCCCTGCACTATGGGCCAAGGATATTCGTGTTTTCACCGATGGTCATGATCATGCCAACAACTGTCCTTCAATGAATTACGGGCCAATGAGGACTTTTACTACATCATTTGTAACACTACGGTCATGATTATACCGAATAATCCCTGGTCATAATCATACCAAACCCATCTATGCACTATGGCCACAGATGACTTTCAATATAATATAAGCATGAGGATGATGACAATGATATAAGAATTCAATTAAATGAAAGAAAATGATTAATTTTTAAAGATTTATAATTTAATTTATCCAGAAATCAATAACGTCCAAATTGTCAACATGATACTGCTTTGTGGAGTAAAATTCAAGAATAATATTGTACCAAAAATAATTTGGATCGAAAACGAATCAATTTTTATCATGAATAGTACCCCGGGTGAATAATACTCAAGTGAATAGTAACCCGTGAATAGTAATTCAGGAATAGTATCCCGTGAATAGTACTCTAGCATAAAAAAGTTAAAACTTATCAAAAATGCTCAGAATAATATTTTCATGAAAAGATACTGGATGAAGCTCAAATATCAAGGATATTCTACTAATTTCATGGAGTATAGAAGCCAAAACTTTAACAAAATGAGTGTAGAATTCGAAATCTGAAACGAAATAATATTACTTATATACTATAGAGTATAGAAGAAAATATTATTTCATACGAATATTGAACAAAAATAACATCCCTTACCATGAAAAGAAGAGTATTCCAACAGGTATAGCGGAGATATTCTTGAAGAAAATTTTCACTATTTTCTACGCTCAAAGCTTTCAAAAACTCTAAAGAAATACGCTCAATATTATAGAAGAAGAAGTCTCTGATTCTGGTGTGATTTTCATTTTTAACTATGCATCCTATTTATAGGAGAGTGGAAGGGGTACTATTTAAGAAAAAAAAATCATGGGTGAGCAGATAAAATCTCACGGGAAATTTCTAAATTTTCACAGACGAACGTTTAAAAAAAAATAAGAATATAATATTCAAGTAAAAAAAATAACTTTATATATAATATAATATATTCTATTTTTTTCATAAAAAACAAAACTTATTATAATATATATAATAAATATATATATAATTATAATTAATAAAGCAACTCCCTCCTTTCTACGTAATGTACTCCCTCCACCCTTTCTGACAATTCAATATAATTCACATGTGGGCCCCACATTTGGGCCCCACATGTGGGCCAACTTTTATAATATTAAAAAATATTGAATAACTTTCTACCGATTTATTTTGAAAAATGGATAAATGGGGGGTCCATAAATACAACAAATACTTCATAAAAAACTCCTCAATATTTTTAACGACATTTATCATCATTATTATAATTCTCAATATTTAACAACCAGGTCATTCCCACGAAAGATGGGGCTTTCCAATAAGAATTTATCCATATTGGCGCGCAAATAGGTGACCTAACCTCTCCTTGACAGAACTTCTAGACATCATCAATATTGCGAATAATAATATTAATAACTTGGTCGTCTCAATTATTGATTTAATAATATAAAATATTATGCAGATGATCTTGTGATAATAATTGAATCAATAATATGATAGATATGATGTAGTAATTACTGTAGCAATAATTGAGTATATCTGAGTGACTTCTCATGTAAGCATCAATAATCAATGTTGTGTGCTATTATGCAACCACGTGTATTACTGTACTTTTAACACTGGTTATTTCAACAGTTTAACGGTAAACTTTCGCCATTATTTTTATAAATAGATATTTCTATCATTTTTTAACTTCGACAATAATTACGTTGTGGGGTCCACCAATGATTGTGCCGTTGTACGAATATTCCCTGTTAAAACAAATATTCCCCAACCAATCGAATATTATAAGAACTTGCTTACTTTGCAAAATTTATATATATTACCCACAACTTTAATATTATAACAAATCAATACCATAATTATTCAAAATGATATTTATAAAAAAATTCATCTTTATTCATAAAAGTTGGAGTCTTACAACCTCCCCTTCTTATGAAATTTCACCCTCAAAATTAGGGTACATACCTGGTATGACAAATAGTTGAGGATACCTTGATTTCATTTCAGATTATAACTCCCAGGTCATTTCCTCAATATCATGGTTTCTCCACAAAACTTTGACTTGAGGTATAACCTTGGACCGTAAAATATGTTCCTTCTTATCTAAGATTTCAACAGGTACCTTTTCATACATTAAATCTTCCGCTATTTCATCCAGTTCTAACTCAACGATATGGTTCAGGTCTTCCACATATTTATGTAACATAGATATGTGAAAAACGTTATGAACACGAGACATACTTGGCGATAAAGCGTGTCTATAGGCCACAGTTCCTACTCGGTTAAGTATTTCAAATGGGCCAATGAATCGAGGATTGAGCTTTCCTCTCTTTCGAAATCTCATAACTCCCTTCCATGGAGCAACACGTAACAACACATGTTCTCCAACATTGAATTCCACATCCTTACGATGAAGATCAGCATAACTCTTTTGACGATCTTGTGAGGATTTTATACGTTGTCGGATCATTTGAATATTTTTCATAGTCATGCATACCAATTCCGATCCCAACAACGTTGCTTCACCCACCTCATCCCAACATATTGGAGAATGACACTTTCTTCCATACAACGCCTCAAATGGAGTCATGCCGATACTTGTTTGATAACTGTTGTTGTAGGAAAATTCCACCAATGGTAAGAACTTGTCCCAACTTCCTTTGAAGTCAAGGACACATAGTCTTAATAAATCTTTAAGAGTTTGAATAGTCCTCTTCGACTGCCTGTCCGTTTGAGGATGATATACTGAACTAAATCATAAATCCGTGCCCATAGCTTTTTGCAAACTAACCCAAAATCTTGAAGTGAAACTTGGGTCTCGATCAGAAATTATGGATACTAGCATACCATGCAATCTTACAATCTCGTTTATGTACATACAAGTAAGACGTTCAAGTGAATAAGTTTCTTGTATAGGTAAGAAATGAGCAGACTTGGTCAATCTATCAACAACAACCCAAATTGCATCTATGCCTTGAGAAACCTTGGGAAGACCAGTAACAAAATCCATGGTAATGTGCTCCCACTTCTATTCTAGAATTTCAAGTGGTTGCAATGGACCTTTTGGAACTTGATGCTTCGCCTTGACACATTGACAAGTTAAACACCTTGAGATAAACTCTGCGATCTCTCTCTTCATATTGCTCCACCAAAATGTATGTCGAAGATCATGATACATTTTAGTACTCCCAGGATGGATTGCAAACGGTGTGTTGTCCGCCTCCATCATGATTTTATACTTTAAATCAGGGTCATTAGGAACAAAAAGTCTGGAGTTGACTCGAAGTATTCCTTCTTCATCGATTATTGCTTCCGGCATAGCACCTTCTTGCACTTTCTTCCTCATACGCATCGACTCCAGTGCGTAGCTCGGCGACTTTAACTTTATCGATTAAAGTCGGTTCTACTCGTATATTCGCCATCATCACATGGGTCCCTGGAGTATTTAACTCTATCTTCATCCTTTTTAAGTCATACAAAATGGGCCTTTGCGTTAACAATATTGCACTCGTACCTGCATATGATCTTCTACTTAATGCGTCAGCTACTACGTTCGCTTTTCCAAGATTGTATTGAATGGTATGATCGTAATCTTTCAACAGCTCAAGACAACGTCGTTGCCGCATGTTGAGTTCCTTTTAAGTGAAGAAATATTTAAGGCTTTTATGATCCGTATAGATCTCCACTTTCTCCGCATATAGGTAATGCCTCCAAATTTTAAGTGCGAAAACAACAGCTGCCAACTCTAGATCATGAGTAGGATAATTCCTCTCATATTCTTTGAGTTGTCGAGAGGCATAGGCTATGACTTTCCCATGTTGCATAAGAACACATCCTAACCCTTTGCCCGAAGCATCACTGCAGATGACAAATCCCTCCGAGACAGATGATATTGTCAAAACATGTGCTGAAATGAGTCTCCTCTTAAGTTCTTGAAAACTCTTCACACATTCCTCGCTCCAACCGAGTTTTGTATCTTTCCGAGTCAGCTGAGTTAATGGAGTAGCGATTCGAGAAAATCCTTGCACGAATCTCCGATAATAACCAGCTAAGCCGAGAAAGCTACGTACTTCGGTCACTGACTTAGATTGCTCCCAGCTTTGTATTGCTTCAATCTTTGTCGGGTCAACATATATTCCATGACTTGATATCACATGCCCAAGGAATGTAACTTCCTCAAGACAAAACTCGCATTTCTTCAACTCGGCTTAAAGCTTATTTTCATGAAGCTTTTGGAGTATCAGCCTCAAGTGTTGCTCATGATCTTCACGACTTTTGGAGTAAATGAGGATGTCATCAATAAAGACAACCACAAAATGATCCAAATATTCCTTGAATACTCGGTTCATCATATCCATGAAGGCAGCATGAGCATTAGTTAATCCAAAAGACATGACTAGAAATTCATAATGCCAGTACCGAGTTCTGAAAGCCGTATTTGGAATGTCATCAATTTTAATCTTCAATTGGTGATATTCGGAATGAAGATCAATCTTTGAAAAGAATTTGGCGCCTTACAACTGGTCAAACAGGTCATCAATGCGAGGCAACGGGTATCTATTTTTGACAATGACATGGTTCAACTCATGATAATCAATACAAAGTCGCATACTCCCATCTTTCTTCTTCACGAATAGAATAGGAGCCCCCCAAGGAGACGTACTAGGATGAATGAAACCGATGTCTAACCATTCCTGCAGTTGGGTTTTTAACTCCTGAAGTTCAATAGGAGCCATTCGATATGGGGCTTTGAAATGGGTTTTGTACCGGGTTCAAGGTCGATACAAAATTTAATTTCACACTCTGGGGGTAGGCCAAGAAGTTCTTCAGGGAATACGTCAGGAAATTTATTAACAATAGAAATATCATTCAAAACTGACGTGTTTTTGTTTAAAACGGTGACATGAGCTAAGAAAGCTTGACATTCGTTTTTCAATAAACGAATAACTTTATGGCTTTAGATGACTGTGATTGATTTTAATGGTTTGGTTGCTTGAATTCGCAAAATAGGTTGGTTAGAAATATGAAAGCTAACAACCTTACGAAAATAATCAATTTTTGAATGATGAGTAGTTAACCAATCAATCCCTAGAATTACGTTAAACGCAAGTATTTTTATGGAAATAAGATCGACAGGTAATGTGAGGGTACCGATTTGAACCAAACAAGACTTATAAACAGTTGATGTAATGAAGTTTTCTCCCAACGGAGTTTCAACAGATAAGTCAAAGTCTAATTTCTCCGGAGTCAAATTTAAACGTTGAGCGTAAGTAGGAGAAATAAAAGAATGGGTAGAACCGGTATCAAATTAGGTATATACTTCTCTAGAGTTTATGATAATCTTAAATGTAATGACCTCGTTCGGGTTCCTTGCTTTTTGGGAGGTCACAACAAACGCTCTCCCTTGAACTACTGGTTTTGACTTGTCTGGGACGGCATTTGGTGTTACCGTTCCACCTGGACTTGGCTTCCCTGTACGACAAAATCTAGTTAGGTGACCTTCTCTTCCACAATTGTAATACGTTTTGGACAGCTGCGCACAGTTTTGACTGATGTGTCCCTCCCTTTCGCATTTGAAGCATATGATAGGTGGTCGCTCTCCTTCCTTAACAACGGGTGTTGGTGCTGACGTCTTTCCATCATTGTTGAATCTCCTCTTCTTGAAATGTCCACTTTTATTGTCTTGGCCATGATTACCACTGAAGTGGTTACCATTTCTGGCATATTGATTCCCTCCACGTTTGTTGTCATCGCTTCGATGACTGCTACCACTGGTATTATCATTTTGTCGGTTTCTTTCTCTTGGTTGGGTTGTCTCATTATCGTGCTCCAATAACTGAGCCCTATTTACAACATCTGAATACAAACATAGTTTGTGAGAGATAAGGTTTTGACGTATCTCGGTTTTCAAACCTCTTAGAAACATCCGTGTCATTCTCTCCTCATTATCAACTAAGTGGGACGCAAACCGGGACAACTCGGAAAACTTGGCTTCATACTGTGACACGGTCCTATTGTTCTGCTCTAGCTTGATGAACTCTACCTCCTTCATGTGACGAATACTTTTGGGAAAGTACTTGTCGTTGAATAGTTCTTGGAACTTCTCCCAAGACATCTTCAGTGTGGCAGGTTGAGTACACTTTACCAATTCCCACTAGTAATATGCCTCTCCTCGCAACATAAAGGTGGCAAAGGTAACCTTTTGCTCCTCGGAGCATCCCAAGACATCAAATATCTTGGTGATCTACTTTATCCACATCTCCGCCATAAATGGTTTTGGCTCTCCAATAAACTCCGGTGGTCCCAGCTCCTTGAACTACTTAGCGGTGATCGTTCGAGAGTTGTCAGTGTTTTCACCTACATTTTGGACAGGAGTCTCTCTTGCCTGATGTTGTACGACTTGCAGAAAGCTCCTAAACATTCCGTCGTTCGCCATTTGGTCGGTGTTGTTGTTCACCTGAGGATTATTTCCTTCTTGATGCACATTATCCTGGGTGTTGATCTGTGGTGACTCAATGGTCTCCTGTGCTCCATTGCTATTGTCAACATTATCCTAGGTATTGATCATTGGTGACTCAATAGTCTCATATGCTCCATTGTTTATCTCAACATTCTCGGATGTCATTTTAAAACACTACTACAAAACAAGGGTTAATTGGCATGCCACATATTATTCCTATATTCTGACCGACCTTTTAAATGACAAATAAACTTACGTAGGTCATACTAGCAAATGAATTAACCGTCTCTACCCTTCTAGTTCTAGTCTCACATCTCAGCCAAGGATCATATCCCTAAGCTTTGATACCAACTGTGACGCCCCCAAAATAAGTATACATCACCTATTCTGCGTCGCCAAATACATGGTACTAAATACAAATACAAACTTAATTATACCACATGATCTGTGAGTTTTAATACGAATATTATCTTCTAGACAATATTCAAACTCAAAATAAGTCCTCATTACATTTATTGTCACACTATTTCACAGAATATTGAGGACTACTAATGCTACCATTTGGACCGTCACTCCGTTCCCTGACTAGTCCTAGCTATATTCTCTTTTCATGAAGAGAACAATGAAAGCAAAGGGTGAGCTCAACTAGCCCAGTAAGAAATATTATGACTAAGATAATGCAAAATAAATTATCGTTAGCCTTCAACAGTGTTAAACTGATAAAATATAATAAACATCAAGTTTAACTATTGCGGAACAAGCAATCCATTAGAATATTCATGTAGAACATGAAATCTACTATCTTCTATGATTTAAAAAGTTTTTCATCAACTTTATCGCTGAGACTCAGCTTAATAAATAAACCATATCAATGAATCATCCCTGCATTACGAGCCAAGGATATTCATGTAATCATCAATGGTCATGAATTTCAACATAATATAAGCATGGGGATGATGACAATGATATAAGAATTCAATTAAATGAAAGCAAATGATAAATTTTTTAAAGATTTATAATTTAATTTATCCAGAAATCAATACCGTCCAAATTGTCAACATGATACTGCTTTGTGGAGAAAAAATCAAGAATAATATTATACCAAAAATAATTTGGATCGAAAACGAATCAATTTTTATCATGAATAGTACCCCGGGTGAATAATACTCGAGTGAATAGTACCCCGTGAATAGTAATTCGGGAATAGTATCCCGTGAATAGTACTCTGACATGAAAAAGTTTAAACTTATCAAAAATGTCCAGAATAATATTTCCATGTAAAGATACAGAATCAAGCGCAAATATCAAGGATATTCTACTAATTTCATGGAGTATAGAAGCCAAATCTTTAACAAAATGAGTATAAAATTTGAAATCTGAAACGAAATAATATTACTTACCTACTACAGAGTATGGAAGAAAATATTATTTCATACGAATATTGAACAAAAATAACATCCCTTACCTTGAAAAGAAGAGTATTCCAACAGGTATAGCGGGGATATTCTTGAAGAAAACTTTCACTGTTTTCTACGCTCAAAGCTTTCTAAAACTCTAAAGAAATACGCTCAATATTATAGAAGAAGAATTCTCTAATTCTGGTGTGATTTTCAATTCAAACTAAGCATCCTATTTATAGGAGAATTAAAGGGGTACTATTTAAGAAAAAAATTCACGGGTGAGCAGAGAAAATGTGATGCCCCCAAAATAGGTATACATCACCCATTCTGAGTTGTCAATACATGGTACAGAAACAACTACAACTTTATTATTACAACAGTAAAACTGTGAGTTTGAATACAAATATTATCTTCTAGACAATATCTATACTCAAATAAATCCTCATCACATTTATTGATACATTATTTTAAAAAAATGGTGAGGACTACTAAACAACTCTCTCTAGAACCTTCATTCCATACCCCGACTCGTACTCGCTATATTCTCGCCTCCTGAGAAGAAAAATGGAACAAAGAGGGAAAAGGGTGAGCTCAACTAGCGCAGTAAAGAATATTATGACTAATATAATATACAACAAATTATCGTTAGTCTTCAACAGGGAAAAATCTAATAGAATACAATAGACAACAAGTTTTAAATCAATATTCGCAGCGAAAATAATAATTCATTAGAAGAGTTAAGTAGAGAATGCAAACTTCTATCTTCTATGTATGAATTTAAAAGTTCATCGTCTATCTTTTATCCCTATAACATCAATCAATATATATCTAGAATCAAATATTCATCTTCGCACTACAGGCCAAAGATATTCATCAGTTGGTCATGTTCATCTAAACACCTGTTCATCTTTACACTACGGCCAAAGATATTCATCAAAATCAATCATCTTTGCACTACTGTGCCAAAGATATTCAATAATATCATCATTTAAGGCGAGGATAATGAAAAATATTTTTAAATAAGCGAATCCGGTGAAACAAAATGACAAGGATTAAGGATTAAGGATTAGTACTTTGTTTTATCCATGTCCAACAATACCTCAAAAATAATCATAGTGGTGTAAAATTCAAGAATGATCAAAACATGGATACAATCAAAGCTAGTATCCGAATAGATATTTTGGACGAAAAGGAAAATTTTCATTTTTCTATGAATAGTGCCGTATATTCGTGAATAATCCCAAGATATCGTGAATAAGTGTCGATATCGTGAATAGTAACTCAAACACTAAAAGTTCCAAATTTGATTAAAAAGTTCAGATCAATACTTGACATAATGATATTAGAATAAATAATATCATTAAAAAATAATATCCTTAACTCGAAAGATCGGTACTTTAAATTTGAAACAGGATATAGGCTATGACTTGAACTTGCACCGTGAAACAATGCTCAAAATATACTCAAAATACTCACAAGAATACGCTCGATAATATAGAGAGATAAAACTTCAGTTTCTGGTGTTATTTTCAATTCTAACCTAAGCACCATATTTATAGGAAAATGCTTAGAACACCAAAGCAGAAAATTTAATATAATATTAATATATAAATTAAATTTTCCTACGCCAACCTTCCAAGAACTGAATTCAGCTCATTCAACACATATGTGTAACACACCATAATGAAAAAAATGTTTTTGTCATTTAAAATATTTTAAACTTCAAAAAATCAATTATTTCGGAGCTTCGAAACTTCAATAATTCACAATAAATAGCCTTTTTGTCAGAAAATTCAAAACTCGCGAGTTTTTATAGGAAATTCAATTCTCTACAACTTTACAGAAGAAAGTTTTTCCAAATTCCAAACATAAATTGACCTTAATCCACAAACGGGCGATTTTACAAGCTATAATCAAATTTCCGTCAAGAAATGGGGTCCACCGACACATAAAACATGCTTTAAATATTTTTGGTAACAAAAATACTCCTCCTCCACATATACTCATATATCACACATTCATCGTAAAAATATCATCATTATTATATTATTAAAATATAATAATATATTTAAATGAATTATTTTATCAAAAAAAATAAATTTTCAATTTTCAACAATTGTCACATTAAAAATTTTCTCCATCTATATCCACATAAAATCAATATTTTCCTCATCATATGAATCAATAATTAATTATTCACAAATAATATTACAGAATCACAATATTGACAACTAGGCGATTCGCGAGGAAAGAGGGGCTTTCAATAAGAATTTCTCTTTATTTGGCCGCAATTAGGTGACCAAACCACTCCTTAGGCAGAACTTTCTAGACATTGCCAATAATGTTATCTAATAATATTATTCAGATAATATTAATTATTGATTCGATAATGAAAAATACTGTGTAATCACAATTATTGAAATAACGGCAATATATAAAATATCAATGACAATTATTAAATTAATAAAATAATCGAAGCGAATAATTCTGTAACCATTATTGAGTAGTGCCTTCTTACGTAAGAATCAATAATTGGTACAATCACCGTAATACTCTTGTGTTTTAACCGCACGAGTATTTTTAACAAGATAATTAGCAGTAACAACTACGTCGTTATTTTTAAACAACTTATATTTGTCGTTTTCTTCATCCAATTGCTTTCTGTTATGGGGCCCAGAAAAGACTACGCCATCGTACGAATATTCCCTGACAGCAAGAATATTCCACGACCAAACGAATATTCCCCGACAACAATGAATATTTTATAACCACTTGCTTATTTTGAAATATTTGTGTATTTTACCCATAACTATCCACATTAATCAAATCAAACCTTACTATTTCAAAATTATAAATAGAGAAAATTAAATTTCATTAATAATAAGTTGGGGTCTTACAACCTCCCCTCCTTATGAAATTTCGTCCTCGAAATTGACGTACGTACAGTGTTTGAAAAGGTGAGGATACCTCGCTTTCATTTCCGTTTCAAATTCGGTCATTTCCTCTATAGCATGATTCCTCCACAAAACTTTAACTTGTGGTATGACTTTCTTGGCGTAGGACATGCTCCTTCCTATCCAAGATATTGACAGTACCTCCTCATACGTTAAGTCTTGGCTATCTCATCCGGTTCTAACTCTATAACGTGGTTGGGTCTTTCACATATTTCTGAAATACAGATATGTGAAACACATTATGAACACGAGACATACTCGGAGGTAACGCGAGTCTATAGGCTACATTTCCTACTCGGTTAAGAATTTGAAATGGACCAATAAATTGTGGATTGAGCTTTCCTCTCTTCCCAAATCTTGTAACTCCCTTCCATGGAGCAACTTCATGACAATACATGATCCCCTATACTAAATTCCACGTCCTTTCGATGAAGATCTCGCATAACTCTTTTGTCGATCTTGTGCCGCTTTGTATCGTTGTCGAATCATTTGGATCTTTTCTGTAGTCATACGTACCAACTCGGGTCCCAACATTGTTGCTTCACCCACCTCGTCCCAACATACTGGAGAGCGACATTTTCATCCATATAATGCTTCGAATGGAGCCACACCTATACTTGCCTGATAACTGTTGTTGTAGGAGAATTCCACCAATGGTAAATACTTATTCCAACTGCCCTTGAAGTCTAGGACACAGAGTCTTAATAGATCTTCAAGAGTTTGAATAGTCCTCTCTGATTGTCCGTCCGTTTGTAGATGGTATGTCGAACTGAATCGTAAATCCGTGCCCATAGCTTTTTGCAAGTTAACCCAAAATCTTGAAGTGAATCTTGGGTCACGATCCAAAACTATGAATACTGGCATGCCATTCAACTTCACAATCTCATTTGCATATATACTAGCAAGACGTTCAAGGGAATAAGTCTCCCGTATCGGCAAGAAATGAGCAGACTTGGTTAATCTATCAACAATAACCCAGATAGCATTGATGCCTTGAGAAACCGTAGGAAGACCCGTAACGAAATCCATGGTAATGTGTTCCCACTTCCATTTCGGAATCTCAAGTGGTTGCAATGGACCCTTAGGTACTAGATGCTCGCCTTTACCGTTGACAAGTTAAACACGTGAGATAAACTTTGCAATCTCTCTCTTCATATTGTTCCACCAAAATGTATGTCAAGATCACGATACATTTTGGTACTTCGAGATGGATTGAAAATGGTGTATTGTGTGCCTCCATCATAATCTTGTACTTCAAATCGAGTCGTTAGGGACACAAAGTGCAGGTGGACTCAAGTATTCCTTCTTCATCAATTCTCACTTACGGAATAGCACCTTCTTGTACTTACTTCTTCATATGCATCATTTCCAAATTCGGTGGCTTGAGCAACCTTAACTTTTTCTATTAAAGTTGGCTCTATGCTATACTTGACATCATCGTACTCATTTCCTGCATATGATCTTCTACTCAACGCGTTAGCTACCACGTTCGCTTTTCCAGGATGGTATTGAATAGTGTGGTCGTAGTCTTTCAATAGCTCGAGCGAACGTCGCTGCCGCATGTTGAGTTCTTTTTGAGTGAAGAAATATTTAAGGCTTTTATGGTCTGAATATATCTCCACTTTCTCCCCATATAGATAGTGCCTCTATATCTTTAGCGCGAAAATGACTGCTGCCAACTCTAGATCATGAGTAGGATAATTCCTCTCATACTCTTTAAGTTGTCGCAAGAAATAGGCTATGACTTTCCCACGTTGCATAAGAACACATCCTAACCCTTTCCCCGAAGCATCGCTATAGATAATAAATCCATCCGAACCAGATGGTATTGTTAGAACAGGTGCCGAAATGAGTCTCCTCTTGAGCTCTTGGAAACTCTTCTCGCATTCCTCGTTCCATACCGAATTTTATATCTTTTGAGTCAGCTGAGTTAATGGAGTAGCGATTCGAGAAAATCCTTCCACGAATCTCCGATAATAACCAGCTAAGCCCAGAAAGCTACGTACTTCGGTCACCGACTTCGATTGCTCCCAACTTTGTATTGCTTCATTATTCGTCGGGTCAACGGATACTCCATGTTTTGACACCACGTGCCCAAGAAATGCTACTTCCTCAAGCCAGAACTCGCATTTCTTTACTTTGGCATATAGTTTGTTTTCACGAAGCCTTTGGAGTACCAGCTTCAAATGGTGCTCATGATCTTCATGACTTTTGGAATATATGAGGATGTCATCAATAAAGACAACAACGAATCGATCAAATATTCCTTGAATACTCGGTTCATCATATCCATGAAAGCAGCAGGAGCATTAGTCAATCCGAAAGACATGACTAAGAATTCATAATGCCCGTCTCAGGAGTTCTAAAGCGATCTTTGGAATATCCTCGATTCTAATCTTGTTGATGATATCCAGAAGCGAAGATCGATCTTTGAAAAAAATTGTGCCCCTTGCAATTGGTCAAACAAGTCATCAATACGAGGTAGAGAATACCTATTCTTGATGGTGACATGGTTCAATTCCGATAGTCAATACAAAGTCGCATACTCCGTCTTTCTTCTTTCTGAATAAAAGCAGGAGCACCCCAAGGAGATGTACTAGTAGAATGAAACCGATGTCCAACAATTCACGTAGTTGGACCTTTAACTCTGAAGTTCAATAGGAGCCATTCGATATGGGGTTTTAGAAATGGGCTTTGTACCGGGTTTAAGATCAATAAAGAATTCAACTTCACGTTCGGGGTAGACCGGGGAAGTTCTTCAGAAATCGTCGGGAAAGTCAATAACAATAGGAATATTATTCAAATTTGGCGTGTCTTTATTCAAATCCATAACATGGGCTAAGAAAGCTTGACATCCGTTTTTCAATAAGCGAATAGCTTTATGATTAGATATGATGATGATTGATTTTAATGGTTTAGTTGCTTGAATTGCATACAACGGGTTGGTTAGGAATATGAAAACTAACAACCTTACGAAAACAATCAATTTTGGCATGATGAGTAATTAACCAATCAATCCCTAAAATCACATCAAAAGCAAGTATCTTTAAAGAGATAAGGTCAACGGGTAAGGTGATGGTGCCAACTTGAATCAAACAAGATTTATAAGCGAGTGGATGTGATGAAAGTTTCTCCTAATGGAATTTCCACAGATAGGTCAAAGTCTAATTTCTCCGAGTCAAGTTTAAGCGTTGAGCACAAGCGGAGAGATAAATGAATGGGTAGCACCAAGATCAAGTAAGGTATAAACTTCACAAGAATTTATAAATAGCTTACCCGTGATCACCTCGTTTGGGTTCCTCGCATTTTGACCGAATACAACAAACGCTCTTCCAGAACCGTTGACTTTGAATTTTCTAGGACGGTCTTTTGAGTCACCGTCCCTCATTGAACTAGGTTTTTTCATCGCATAATCTGATCTCGAGCGATATGTCCTTCCTTTCCACAATTATAGCATACCTTGAACTGTTGGGCGGTTTGGACCGATATGTCCCTCTTTCCGCATTTATAGCATATGACCGGTGGTCGTTCTCCTCCTTAGAACCGATTCTTCTTAAGACCGTCGTCTTCACATGGTCGTTGTTAAATCTCCTCTTTTTAAAATCTCCTCCTGACTCGCTTCTTCTATTTTCATGGCCATGATTACCACCAGAGTGGTTACCATTTTTGTCCTTCTTTTTCTTTCTCCACTAGTTATCGTTGTTTTGTTGACTGCTATCTCCGGTATTATCCTGGTTGTGGTCCCTCGGTTGACCGTACTCGTTATCTCGCTCTAATAATTGAGCCCTGTTTACAACATCTAAATAGAGAGAAAATTTATGAGAAATGAAATATTGTCGTATGCCGGGTTTCAAACCTCTCAGAAACATTCGCGTCATACGTTCCTCATTCTCCACCAAATGAGGTGCAAACCTGGATAACTCTGCAAACTTTGCCTCGTACTGAGACACCGTCATGTTATTCTACTCCAGTCTAATAAACTCCACTTCCTTCATATGATGAACACTTTCAAGAAAGTATTTGTTATTAAATAGTTTCTGAAATGTCTCCCAAGACATCTTTGAAAGTCTTAATTTGGATGGGTACGCTTCACTGAGACTCCACCGAGTAGTGCGCCTCGCCATACGGAACATAAAGGTGGCGAATGGAACCTTCTGTTCCTCCGTGCATCCCAAGACATCGAATATCTTGGTAATTTGCTTGACCCATGTTTCCGCCATGATCGGATCTCGCTTTCCCTTAAATTCGTGGTCCCAACTCTTTGAAGCGCTTGCATTTGTGATAACCCGTGAATTGCTATCATTTCCTCCTATATTTTGAACACGAGTCTCCTCGTCGATTTTGTATGAACCGCAAAAAGCTTCTAAACATCCCTCGTTCATCATCTCGCACGGTGTTGTTGTTCACGGGAGGAACATTGCCCGACTGTTGCACGTTCTCCTCGTTGGTGAGTCTGAGCGTCTCCATGGTCTCATTTCCATTGTTAATATTCTTAGTCGACATTCTCAAATCGTCATAAAACAAGGGTTAATTAAGGAAATCAATATATAACATAATATCCCTATATTCGACCAACTAACAAATAAGCTTTGGTAGGACACACTAGAGAAGGATTTACTCGTCTCTCCCTCCTAGTTCTATTCCCGATCTCCGCCAGAGATCATATTCTAAGCTCGATACCAACCACACCCCCAAAATACGTATACATCACCCATTACGAGTTGTCAATACATGGTACGAAGCAACTATAACTTTATTATTACAACAAGAAAGCGTGAGTTTGAATACAAATATTATCTTCAGACAATATCTATACTCAAATAAATCCTCATCACATTTATTGATACATTATTTTACAAAAATGGTGAGGACTACTAAACAACTCTCTCTAGAACCTTCATTCCATACCCCGACTGCGTACTGCTCGCTATATTCTCGCGTCACGAGAAGAAAAATGGAACAAAAAGGAAAAGGTGAGCTCAACTAGCCCAATAAAGAATATTATGACTAAGATAATATACAACAAATTATCGTTAGTCTTCAACGAGGAAAAATCTAATAGAATACAATAGACAACAAGTTTTAAATCAATATTCGCAATGAAATAATAATTCATTAGAAGAGTTAAGTAGAGAATGCAAACTACTATCTTCTATGTATGAATTTAAAAGTTCATCGCTCATCTTTTATCCTGTAACATCAATCAATATATATCTGGAATCAAATATTCAACTTTACTTTTCTGAGCCAAAGATATTCATCGATTTGGTCGTGTTCATCTAAACACTGTTCATCTTTGCACTACGGGCCAAAGATATTCATCGAAATCATTCATCTTTGCACTATAGGCCAAAGATATTCAATAATATCATCATTTAAGACCGAGGATGATGAAAATATTTTTAAAGAAACGAATCCGATTGAAACAAAATGACAAGGATTAAGGATTAAGGATTCGTACTTTGTTTTATCCATGTCCAACAATACCTCAAAAAAATAATCATAGTGGTGTAAAATTCAAGAATGATCAAAACATGGATACAATCAAAGCTAGTATCCGAATAGATATTTTGAACGAAAAGGAAAATTTTCATTTTCTATGAATAGTCTTCAGTATTCGTGAATAGATCAGTATATACGTGAATAGTCTTACGATACGTGAATAGTAACCCATTACACTAAAAGTTCCAAATTTGATTAAAAGTTCAGATCAATACTTCTAAGCATAATGATATTAGAATAAATAATATCATTAAAAATAATAATATCTCTTACCTCGAAAGATCAAGATTTTAATTTTGAAACACCTTGAGGATATAGGCTATGACTTGAACTTGCACCTTATATAGCAATACTCAAAATATACTCAAAATACTCACAAGAATACGCCGATAATATAGAGATATAAAACTTGAGTTTACGGTGTAATTTTCAATTCTAACCTAAGCACCCTATTTATAGGAAAATGCTTAGAACACCAAAGCAGAAAATTTAATATAATATTAATATATAAATTAAATTTTCCTACGCCAACCTTCCAAGAACAGAATTCAGCTCATTCAACACACATGTGTAACACACCATAATGAAAAAAACATTTTTCTTATTTAAAATATTTTAAACTTCCAAAAATCAATTATTTCGGAGCTTCGGAACTTCAATAATTCACAATAAATAGCCCTTTTGTCAGAAAATTCGAAACTCTCGAGTTTTTATAGGAAATTCAATTATCTACAACTTTACAGAAGAAAGTTTTTCCAAATTCCAAACAAAAATTGACCGAAATCCACAAGCAGGCGATTTTACATTTATAATCAAATTTACGTCAAGAAATGGGGTCCCACAAACACATAAAACATGCTTTAAATATTTTTGGAAACAAAATACTCCTCCTCCACATATACTCATATATCCCACATTCATCGTAAAAATATCATCATTATTATATTATTAAAATATAATAATATATTTAAATGAATTATTTTATTAAAAAAATAAATTTTCAATTTTCAACAATTGTCACATTAAAAATTTCTCCATCTATATCCACATAAATCCAATATTTTTCTCATCATATGAATCAATAATTAATTATTCACAAATAATATTACGAGAATCACAATATTGACAACAGGCAAGTTCAGAAAGAGGGGCTTTCCAATAAGAATTTCTCCCTACTAGGTAGCGCAATTAGGTGACCAAACATCTCCTTAGGCGTAACTTTCTAGACATTGCCAATAATGTTATCTAATAATATTATTCAGATAATATGAATTATTGCTTCGATAATAAAAAATACCGTGTAATGACAATTATTGAAACAACATCAATATAAAATATCAACGCAGCAATTATTAAATCAATAAAATACTGAACAGTAATTACTGTAACCATTATTGAGTAGTGCCATCTTACGTAATAATCAATAATTGGTGCAATACCGTGTGCTATTGTGTTTTAACTGCTGAGTATTTTTAACAATATTAATGGTAACAACTACGCCGTTATTTTTAAACAACTTATATTTGTCGTTTTCTTCATCCAATCGCTTTCCGTTATGGGGCCCACAAAAGCTCATGTGGTCGCACGAATATTCCCCGACAGCAAGAATATTCCACGACCAAAACGAATATTCCCGACAACAATGAATATTTTATAACCACTTGCTTATTTTGAAATATTTGCGTATTTTACCCATAACTATTCACATTAATCAAATCAACCCTTACTATTTCAAAATAATAAATAGAGAAAATTAAATTTCATTAATAATAAGTTGGGGTCTTACAGAAAATCTCACATGCAATTTCTAAATTTTCACAAACGAACGTTTAAAAAAAATAAGAATATAATATTCAAGTAAAACAAATAACTTTATATATAATATAATATATTCTATTTTTTTCATAAAAACAAAACTTATTATAATATATATATATATAATAAATATATATATAAAATAATAATTAATAAAGTAACCCCCTCCTTTCTATGTAATGTACTCCCTCCCCCCTTTTTGACAATTCAATATAATTCACATATGGGCACCACATGTGGTCCCCATATGTGGGCCCACATTTATAATATAAAAAAATATTAAATAATTTTCTACCAATTTATTTTGAAAAATGGATAAATGGGGGGGGGGGGGTCCATAAATACAACAAATACTTCATAAAAAACTCCTCAATATTTTTAACAACATTTATCACCATTATTATAATTCGTAATATTTAACAACCAGATCGTTCTCAGGAAAGAGGGGGCTTTCCAATAAGAATTTTTCCCTATTGGCGTGCAATTAGGTGACCAAACCTCTCCTTGACAGAACTTCAAGACATCGTCAATATTACAAATAATAATATTAATAATTTTGTCGTCTCAATTATTGATATAATAATATAAAATATTATGCAGATGATCATGTGACAATAATTGAATCAATAATATGAGAGATATGATGCAGTAATTACTGTAGCAATAATTGAGTATAACTGAGTGACGTCTCACGTAAGCATCAATAATCAATATCGTGTGCTATTATGCAACCATGCGTATTACTGTACATTTAACACCAATTATTTCAACAGTTTAATGGTAAACTTTCGCCGTTATTTTTATAAAAAGATATTTCTGTCGTTTTCTAACTACGACAATACTTTCGTTGTGGGGTCCACCAATGATTGTGCTGTAGTATGAATATTCCTTGTTAAAATGAATATTCTCAGACCAATCGAATATTATAAAAACTTGCTTACTTTGCAAAATTTATAAATATTACCCACAACTTTAATATTATAACAAATCAATACCATAATTATTCAAAATGATACTTATAGAAAAATTCATCTTTATTCATAAAAGTTGGGGTCTTACAGCAAGGATTAACCATAAGTATATTTGAATGAAACAACTGTAAGACCCCAACTTTTTGAATAAAGATTAAATTTTCTCGAAATATATTTTTGAATATTATGGTGTGGATTTGATATAATGTTATAGTTTTGGGTAATATTTATAAATTTTGCAAAGTACGCAAGTTGTTATATAATATTCGATTGGTCGGGGAATATTCGTTTTAACAGGGAATATTTGTACAATGGCACAATCATTGGTGGATCCCCACAACGGAATTATTGACGGATTGAGAAAACGACAAAAATACTTTATGAAAATAACGGCGGAAGTTTTACCGTTAACTGTTGAACTACCCGGTAGTAACAGTACAGTAATACGCGTGGTTGCATAGTAGCACACGGGTATTGATTATTGATGCTTACGTGAGAAGTCACTCTATTATACTCAATTATTGCTCTGATGAATTGTCGATCATATATCTCTCATATTATTGATTCGATTATTGTCACAAAGATCATCTCGCGATAATATGTTATTTTATTAAATCAATAATTGAGAGGACAAAGTTATTCATATTATTAAATTGCAATATTTACAATGTCTAGAAGTTGATCAAGGAGAGGTTTGGTCACCTAATCATGCGCCAATAGGAGAAATCCTATTGGAAAGCCCCTCTTCCCGGAACGACCTAATTGATAAATATTGTGAGTTATAATATTAATGATGAATGTTATTAAAATTGAAGTTGTGTTTGAGTTGAATTTGGAGACTTGGACATGATATTTGAGTCCGGAACAATGAAATTAGTAAAAATAGTCTATAAACATAAAATTTTCCGAAATTCACTATTTGGTCAAAAAGTCAACAATTGACTTTTTCAGGAAAAGTCAAACTTCAAATTTTCAAAATTTATATTTTTGATAAAAATGATTTCATTGTGTTGGAATTATTTGTGTTAGTGAAAATCGACAATTATTTCTTTAACAACCCGATATTTTCTATATAAATAAATAAGAAATTTTACATATAAATTTTTTTTAAGGATGAGGATTTGTACAAGATAATGTGTATATGTATTTATGTGGTAAATAAAAATATATTTATTACATGATTATTTACAAATAAATTTATTTTAGAATTTTGATTATTATAAAGTATATTCTTATAATAATTAATTTTATAGCGTAAATGTTTTATTAATTATTTTCCATGAAAATATAATCATATATTATTTAAATAATATATGGAGGGATTTTAGAATAATTATAATAATTATTTTATTATACTAATTTTAGTACAGATTATTAAGTTAATTATTTTACCTTAATTATTAAGGTTAAATAGAAAGAATAAACCATATATGGAATCCAAACCCTAATTTTGGATTATTGTCAAGGTGTGAGAATAATAATATAATATTAATTATATTTTAATTTTTTAGTGCTACGAATATGTACTGTATTTTTGTATTGATAATGGTTGGTCAATTACGGTGTATTATGACCAAACCCTAGTAATAATGTTAAACCCTAATTTGAGATCAAAATTAGAGTGCAAGATTGTTTTATAAGTGTTTTATATAATTTATGTTGTGTATTAAATGTATTAATTAGGTAAACCCTAATTAAAATTCTAGAAACCCTAATATTTAGAAAACCCTAATAAAACCCTAATTTTTGGAAATGAGAAACCCTAATTTAAAATTCAAATTAGAGTTCGAGATTGTTGGTAATTGTGATAAGATGATTAATTAACAAGTATTAAAATTATAATTGTTAATTTTAGAAACCCTAAATTGTTAAACCCTAATTACTGAACTAGAACCCTAATTTAGTAATTGGAAACCCTAATTTTAATTTGGTAACCCTAATTACCAAAAGAATAAATCCTAATTGCTAAATTAACAAAGTTAATTATAATTAGAGATATTAAACCCTAATGTTCATGTATAGCGTGATTAGATAATTAATCATAATTAGGAAACCCAAATTTCAAAATTTAAGAAACTAAAATTTATTTAATTTTATTTTTGTGCAAACCCTAATTGTTAAATCCTACAAATGCTATGTACTAAACTCTAAGGGTCAAACCCTAAGGGTTAAACCCTAAGGGTTTGCATGATTACAAGTTTGCCATTAAAATGTGTTGGACAAAAGACCATTATACCCTTTTGTGCATAATTGAACACTAACATGTAGGTTTTGACAATAGGATGGGTTGGTGACCTAAACCAACAACTCCCTTGACTTAAAAAACTCCAGCACTCAGCCCTAGCTCAGCCATTCATGCATATAACACATTATATATATAGTATTGGAGAGAGAAAAATCTCATTTGCCCACTTATTTTTGCACAAACACTCCACTTATCTCTCTCAACTTAAAACCTCCGAAATGCTCTCCTAAGATCAGTCAAAAATTGAGCCCCACTAACATCAAAAACAAATCAGTAGCCTTAGATTAAGATTTGTCAAAGTAAAGGTATAAACCCTAACAAGAAATCTGTCCATCGATCTTGTGTTATATGTTAGGTTTGAATGTTAGAATATGTTATTTGTAGTTTATTATGATGATCTGGGTTGGTATTATACAGATCCATATCATCTAAGTGTCAAAAATCAAGTTTTAAGAAAATCTGGGAAAAATTTTTGTGTTGTCTGACAGCTAATGTCAGACCCGGTAGATCTATTTCTGTGTTTGGTTTTTGTGTTTTGAGCGGTTATAATTATAGTATGTCAGGTGGTATATATTCTGGAACTTTAATCTAGCCCAGATCGTGCACAGAATGAAAGTTACGGGTGGTCAAACCTCATTGACCGACCATGACTATCGGATTTCTGGAAAACCCAGATCATGCCCAGAAACGTCTGACAAGATGTTCTTGGGCTCTGATCTTCACGTTGTTTGTCGATTTATTGTTTGTGTTGCATCTATGTTGTAGTAGGTAATATGATCTACAATATCATGCCTTAAGATCACCTAAACATCAAATATTATGAAAGATGGTCCGGTCAAAGTAGGTACCACGAAAGCACGTTTTACGCTTTTCCGGGTAACCCGGAAAATGAGATGAACGTGTCGCCCGACATCCTTTGACCGTTCGATATCTAGTGATTCTGTTATTTTTATAGTGATGTTAAGTAATTAATCTCTTCATGTACATGTTGGTTACACACTGAAATCTTCAAATCACTAAACCTGTACACGAATCACTAGTTATTGTTGTGAGACCCCAGATTTTATCAATAAAGATTTAAATTTTGTCGAAATAATTTTTTTATATTATGGTGTGAATTTAAGATAATATTATAGTTGTGGGTAGTATTTATAAATTTTGTAAAGTATGCAAGTGGTTATATTATATTCGATTGGTCGGGAATATTCGGTTTAGCAGGAATATTCGCATAACTACTCAATCATTGGTGGACCCATAATGTAATTATTGTCGGATTGAGAAAACGACAAAAAAATATTTTATTAAAATAACGGCGAAAGTTTTACCGTTGATCTTTGTTGAACTACTTCGGTAGTAAAAGTACAAGAATCGTGTGGTCAGCATAGTAGCATACCGGTATTGATTATTGATGCCTATGTGAGAAGTCACTCGGTTTGATTCCATTATCACGATTAATAATATGAATTATTATAGCGATAATGACGTTTTGTTTTATTCAGTATTATTAACGTAATAAAAGCGAAACATCTTTTATATAAAATAGAATACTTTATTAAAGTTATTCTATAAATAGAATATATTATATTTTATTATGCATAGTGTTGCAGTATAGTGTTTTGCATAGTGTTTTGCATAGTATTGCATAGTGTTTGCATAGTAAAATGTTTTTATATAAATAGAATATATTATATTTTATTTAAAAGATTTTTCTTTAAATATGGACCGTCGATTAAAGTAAATCAATCTGGATAGTTCATGGATTAGTTCTTATGCATTCCATTTTCCTATAAATAGAAGCTCATTCCTTCATTATTTTCTTACTTTAATTCATTGAAACTCTAGAGAGAGAAATTATAGAGAGAAGCTATAGAGAAAAAGTTATAGAAAGAAGAAGAGTATTCGCTACTTCACTACTTCTATATTCAGGTTCTTTTACTAGTAAGAGGGTGTTATTCTTTCTTCTTGAAGAGAACTTACATTATTCCATTCATTATTATTCTGTTGGAATAACTTCGTAAAAGTGGCATACCCTATACATAACTTTGTATACTGGCATACCCTATACTTGGTGAAATCCTTATGTTATTCCATTGCTTATTATTACATTGGAATAACTTTTGTATATGCTGTTTACCCTATACTTGGTGACATTCTTCTATTATTACATTTGGAACATCCATGTCGTGTGTTTTACAGGACCGGTTAAAATCTTTATCATTCTCGTTGGAATATCCTATTCGTGTGTTTTACACCGGATCCTGGTTCCATCTTTATTATTCTGTTGGAACATCCCGCTTGTGAATTTCACACCGCCTGGTTTCGTTATTATTATTACATTGGAATAACACATACATAAGCACCGCATGCATGGTGATTTCTTTTGTTATTCCATTCTTTATTATACCCGGTTGGTTAAAACTTTGACTTCTATACTCTATGAAATTAGTAGAATATCCTTGATATTTGCGTTTCATCCAAAGATATCTTTTCATGGAAATATTCTTACGATCATTATTGAATTTTACTCTCACTAAACAAAGATCGTGTTGACAATTTGGACGTTAATAATTCATGGATTAAATAATTCTTGAACTTGTTTTATTGAATTACTATGTTATTGTCATCATCCTCATGTTATATTATGTTATCTTTTGGCTTACGTGCATAGATGAACTTAGTATGATTATGACCGAGGATCATTCGGTATAATCATGACTTGATATAAATGATGTGACAAAAGTCCTCAAAGTTGGCTGTAATGCGATGATGGATAGTTTTTGTATGATTATGACCTGGGGTGATTCGGTATAGTCATGACCATTGATAATTTGATGAAAATCCTTGACCGTGGTGCATGTGGGGATGATTAAATGTGGTGGTTTATTTATTAAAGTTTGAGTCTCAAATGATAAAATTGATGAAAACCTTTTAAAACCTAAAAGATAGTAGACTTTATTCTCTACTCGACTCTTTTAATGGATTGCTTATTCATTGCAGCTTAAACCTGGTTGTCTATTGTATTTTATCGGTTTAACATTGTTGAAGGCTAATGATAATTTATTTCGCATTATCTTAGTCATAATATTTCTTCTTTGGGCTAGTTGAGCTCACCCTTTCTTTCACCGTTTCTCTTGTGAAATGAAAACATAGTTGGGACGAGTCTGGGAAACGAAGTAATGGTCAGAGGATAGCATTAGTAGTCCTCACTATTGCGTGAAATAGTGTGATAATAGTTGTAATGAGGACTCCTTTTGAGTTTGTATAATATCTAGTAGACAATATTTGTATTCAAATTCATAGTTTATGTCGTATTGTATACGACAGTTATATTAGTAAGTTGTATTTGAATTTATGTACCATGTAAGTGGCGACCCAAGATGGGTGACGTATACCTAATTTTGGGGGCGTCACTGTTGGTATCAAAGCTTAGGGATATGATCCTGGCTAAGATGTGAGATAAGAACTAGGAGGGAGAGGCGGGAATTCCTTGGCTAGTATGACCTACCTAAGTTTATGTGGTATTTATTTGGTCGAATTCGAGTATAGGGATAATATGTGATATGTTATTTAACCCATGTTTGGTGGCGATATTTGAAAATGACATCTGAAAATATTGAGATAAGCAATGAAGCACATGAGACCGTTGAGTCTCGCTTTCAACCAAAAGGTAATGAGCAACAACACGATAATAATCATCATCTTATGGTAGCGGCCATCTAACAATGATAACCATCGGGGAAATTATCATGTCAAGAATGGTAACCATTTCGGTGGTAATCATGGCCAAGATAATAAGAATGGACATTTCAAGAAGAGAGGGTTCAACAATGACGTGAAGACGTCTCAAGATCAAGACCCGTTTCAAAGGAAGAAGAACGACCACCGGTCATTATGTTTCAAATGCGATGGGAGGGACACATCCGTCCAAACTGTGACGTGACAATCCAAAGTTTGTTTTAATTGCGGAAGAGAAGGTCATTTAGCTCGATTTTATCGTATGGTGAAGTCAAGTCCAGCTGGGACGGTGGCACCAAAGGCGGATACGGATAAAACAAAGTCGGTGGTTTTCATGAAGAGCGTTTTAATGACTTCTTAAAAAGCAAGTGACTCGAACGAAGTTAGCAGGTTAGTTAATTATAAATTCTTGTAAGTCTATACCTTATAAGATACTAGGTTCTACCCATTATTTTATCTCGCTTGCTTTATGCTCAACATTTAAATTTGACTCAGGAGAAGTTAGACTTTAACTTATTGGTTGAAACTTCGTTGGGAGAAACCTTCGTTACCTCCATTGCTTATTAATCTTGTTTTTTCAAATAAACACTTTCACGCTACATTCGTCGATCTTAACTCTTTGAAAATACTTGCCTTTGAGGTAATTTTTGAAAATGATTGATTAACTACTCATTATGCTTTTCGTAAGGTTGTTAGCTTTTATATTCATAACTAACCTGTTATACGAATTCAAAGTAACCAAACCCTAAAGTTAATCTTTGTTATATCAAGCCATAAGTAAAGAGCCCCGATCCTTTCGTTGTTGACTTCCTTGTGTGTGGAATGCATCAAGCGAGACTTTACAGAGGCGGACGTCGTGAATGACGATGGCAAGTTTATAGGTATCATTGTGAGGTCTTTATCTAGGTTAAGGGATAGAAGTCACAGTTGGTATCAATGTAACGTATTATCCAAGTCTTGGATAAGAGCAAAGATTTTGAATGATATTTCTATCATTAATAAATTTCTTGACGTATTCTTGAAGATTTCCTAGCCTACCCTAGAGCGTGAAATCGAATTTTGTATTGACCCCAGTACGAAAACCCATTTCTTAAACCCTCAAATATTTCTTCAACTAAAAGGATCTGTTTACGTGGATTATGATGAAAGTCATAATAAAAGTATAGAACTAATAAAATTATGGGTATATGAAGTATTAGTAAGTGTTATGATGAGTTATGTTGGTTATTATGTGAAAACATGAAAGTTTCTTAGAAATCACAAAAAGTTGAAAATCAGATTTTGATGAAAAACGTAACATAAAATTCAATTGACTATATCTCTTATTATATTTTGAATTTTTGAATGTGGTCAAGTCCTAGAGTTATATCTATGAGTTACCTAACTAATCCAAGTGGAATTACTGGAAAAGGTGTTGTAGATTTTTGTGTGGACTGATTTTAGCAAATGAGGCCAAAGCTGTAAATTTCGAAAATGCTACTGCCCAGAAACTTTAAGGGGCTGTTTCGGCCACTTAAATTATGAGAAAAATTCTGGCCTTTTGGGACCTGAAGGTATATGGTATAAAGTATCTCCTGTCCAAAAATGAGCTCATTCTGACTTAAAATGAGCAAGTTATGACTATTTCAATATTTAGGTTTTTTTAAATGACGCTATAACCAGGAGTTCTATAACTCAGATGACCATGAAATTTAAACTAGAAGCTCATGTTAACATGTGTAAGGTCCTGCAAAGATTTGAGAATTTTTGGAGTTAAACTTGAGGTAGCTAATTTCTTAAGAAATTAATTTGAAATTGATTTTTGAAAAATAGTAAATGAATTTTAAAAATCGAGAAAAATATATTTTCATCATGGGACTATATTATGCTAAATCCCAGAAAAGAAATATTTTTGGGACTGATTTGGTATTTTTCATGAAAATAGTTTAATTCTGAACATATGAGTTAAATATGTTATGTGAAGTAACAAAGTTGAAAATAGGATTTTATGGCTAGAGAATCCTATATAGAGTATATGCATATTTTTTTGAGGATTTGATAATTGGTAATGATATCTTATGAGTATGGCATTTTGAATGATTAAATGCATTATATGGTA
This sequence comes from Panax quinquefolius, assembly GCA_020205615.1. NCBI lineage: Eukaryota > Viridiplantae > Streptophyta > Magnoliopsida > Apiales > Araliaceae > Panax > Panax quinquefolius. The sequence continues at coordinate 43,614,610 of CM035171.1, read as the reverse complement.
AAAGCGTAAACAATTGAGATAAATTGTTTATAAATTTAAGAAGTGATTAAAATATTGGTATAATATTAATGATATTAGATTATTAAGTAATTGATAACATGGGGATATTCTTGAATCTGGATAAATTATATTATAAATGTTTAATATTTATCCTTTATCTTATTTGATTGATTCTTTATATCATTATCCTCATGTTTATATTTTTTTTAAAGTCATCGTGGCGTAGAGCATAGATGGACTTGGTATGATTATGATGAGGATTGTTGGGTATAATCATAACAGTAATTAAAAACACAATTATCTTTGGTAGTAGTGCATGGATAATTTGTGGTCGTGATACTAATGAATATCCTTAGCACGTAGTGCGGGGATGATTCGACGATGTGGATTAATTATTGAGAATTTGAGTCTCAAAGAATGAAATATTAATTCATGGATGTGTTCAAAGTCATCGTGGCTTACGTGCATAGATGGAATTGGTATGATTATGACGAGGATCATTCGGTATAATCATAATCGTAATTGAAAAACACAATTATCTTTGGTCAGTAGTGCATGGATAATTTGTGGTCGTGATACTAATGAATATCCTTGCACAGTAGTGCGGGGATGATTTGACGATGTGGATTAATTATTGGTGAGTCTCAAGAATGAAATATTAATTCATGGATGTGTTCAAAGTCATCGTGGCTTACGTGCATAGATGGACTTGGTATAATTATGACCGAGGATCATTTGGTATAATCATGCTTAGTAATTGAAAACACAATTATCTTTAGTAGTAGTCGTGGATAATTTGTGGTCGTGATACTAATGAATACACGATTATCTTTGGTAGTAGTGCATGGATAATTTGTGGTCGTGATACTAATGAATATCCTTGGCCCAGTAGTGCGAGGATGATTCGATGATATGGATTAATTATTGAAAGGTGAGTCTCAAAGAATGAAATATTAATTCATTGATGTGGTAAAAGTCATCTTTGGTCAGTAGTGCATTGATAGACTTGGTATGATTATGACCCACGGATTTATTCGGTATAATCATTACCGTAATTGAAAAACACGAATATCCTTAGCCAAGAAGTGCATGGATAATTCATGGTTGTGATACTATTGTCGTGAGTCTCAAAGCATTATTGGTTTTTTCTGATTGTATATCTTTGGCTGTAGTGCAAAGATGAATTGTTAATGAATAGCTTTGGCGATTTCAAAGATGAATTTAATATTTTTAAACGATAAAGGTATTTAAGGTATCCTCATCTCTTTATCATACCAGGTACGTACCCTAATTTCGAGGGCTTAAATTCCATAAGGAGGGAGATTGTGAGACCCAGATTTTATCAATAAAGATTTAAATTTTGTCGAAATAATTTTTTATATTATGGTGTGAATTTAAGATAATATTATAGTTGTGGGTAGTATTTATAAATTTTGTAAAGTATGCAAGTGGTTATATTATATTCGATTGGTGGGGAATATTAGGTTTAGCGAGGATATATTCGCACAACTACTCAATCATTGGTGGACCCTACAATAGAATTATTTGTCGGATTGAGAAAAAGACAAAAATATTTTATTAAAAAATAACGGCGGAAGTTTTATCGTTGATCTTGTTGAACTACTCGGTAGTAAAAGTACGATGAATACGTGTGGTTGCATAGTAGCAATACCTGTATTGATTATTGATCTTTATGTGAGAAGTCACTCGGTTTGATTCCATTATTCACGATTAATAATATGAATTATTATAGCGATAATGACGTTTTGTTTTATTCGTATTATTAACGTAATAAAATAGAAACATCTTTTATATAAAATAGAATACTTTATTAAAGTTATTCTATAAATAGAATATATTATATTTTATTATGCATAGTGTTGCATAGTGTTTTTTATATAGTGTTTTTTGCATAGTGTTTGCATAGTAAAATGTTTTATATAAATAGAATATATTATATTTTATTTAAAAGATTTTTCTTTAAATATGGACCGTCAGATTAAAGTAAATCAATCTGGACCGTTCATGGATTAGTTCTTATGCATTCCATTTTCCTATAAATAGAAGCTCATTCCTTCATTATTTTCTTACTTAATTCATTGAAACTCTAGAGAGAGAAATTATAGAGAGAAGCTATAGAGAAAAGTTATAGAAAGAAGAAGAGTATTCGCTACTTCACTACTTCTATATTAGGTTCTTTTTACGGTGAGGGTGTTATTCTTTCTTCTTGAAGAGAACTTACATTATTCCATTCATTATTATTACATTGAATAACTTTTGTAAAAAGTGGCATACCCTATACATAACTTTGATACGTGGCATACCCTATACTTGGTGAAATCCTTATGTTATTCCATTGCTTATTATTACATTGGAATAACTTGTATACGCTGTGGTTTACCCTATACTTGGTGATATTCTTCTATTATTACATTGGAACATCCACATGCATGTGTTTTACACAGGACCTGGTTCCGCTTTTTATTATTAATGCTGGAACATCACATCTGTGTGTGTTTTACACAGGACTTCTGGGTAAAATCTTTATCATTCTCATTGGAATATCCTATCTCGTGTGTTTTACACCGGATGCGGGTTCCATCTTTATTATTCATTGGAACATCACATCGGTGTGAATTTCACCTTACCGTTCCGTTATTATTATTCTCGTTGGAATAACTTTGTCTATGCGCAAGCAACCGCATGCATGGTGATTTCTTTTGTTATTCCATTCTTTATTATACCCGGTTGGTTAAAACTTTGACTTCTATACTCTATGAAATTAGTAGAATATCCTTGATATTTGCGTCATCCATCGATATCTTTTCATGGAAATATTCTTACGATCATTATTGAATTTTACTCTACGAAAACAAAGATCATGTTGACAATTTGGGCGTTAATAATTCATGGATTAAATAATTCTTGAACTTGTTTTATTGAATTACTATGTTATTGTCATCATCCTCATGTTATATTATGTTATCTTTTGGCTTACGTGCATAGATGAACTTAGTATGATTATGACCGAGGATCATTCTAAGTATAATCATGACTTGATATAAATGATGTGACAAAAGTCCTCGGTGGCACATGTAATGCGTTGATGGATAGTTTTGGTATGATTATGACCGGGGTGATTCGGTATAGTCATGACCATTGATAATTTGATGAAAATCCTTGATAGTGGTACGAGGATGATTAAATGTGGTGGTTTATTTATTGTGAGTCTCGGTGATAAAAATTGATGAAAACCTTTTAAAACCTAAAAGATAGTAGACTTTATTCTCTACTTGACTCTTTTAATGGATTGCTTATTCCATTGCAGATTAACCTGGTTGTCTATTGTATTTTATCGGTTTAACAATGTCAAGGCTAATGATAATTTATTCGCATTATCTTAGTCATAATATTTCTCATTGGGCTAGTTGAGCTCACCCTTTCTTTCTTTGTTCTCTTCGTGAAATGAAAACATATTTGGGGACGAGTCTGGGAACGAAGTAATGGGTCCAGAGGATAGCATTAGTAGTCCTCACTATTACGTGAAATAGTGTGATAATAGTTGTAATGAGGACTCCTTTTGAGTTTGTATAATATCTAGTAGACAATATTTGTATTCAAACTCATAGTTTACGTCGTATTATAATGCTACAGTTATATTAGTAAGTTGTATTTGAATTTATGTACCATGTAAGTGGCGACCCAAGATGGGTGACGTATACCTAATTTTGGGGGCGTCACAATTGTAGCCCAAAGTAGGGCAGTCAAACTGTTCTTCATTTCTAGGTACCCAGAAATGAAGAACAGCTCTGACAACTTCTTTGAAGGCTCGGATCTCTTTCTTTATGCATGTTATGATCATTCTTGTTGCTGGATCGTGTACTCTTGTATGAGTACTACATGATCTAATCAATAACATGTCCAGAAACACTTTGTGTGAAGAATAATTGTTGGTCAACCGTGGTACCTGGCAAACTGACTTGAATTTCTAGGTTTGGCCAAGAACACGAAGAACACCTATAGCTACGTTTCTGTCGCTATTGGCAGTCTTTAGCGACACTTTTATTAAAAATAAATTATTTAAATTCCAAAAATTATTAAAGAATAGTATTTAATTTTCGAAAATTACAAAAATAATTTTAAAAATAATTTTTAAATTATAAAAATTGAATATTAATAATTTGAAATATTTTTCATAAATATTAGTATTTAATTAAATACTATTGATAATTAATTTATTTATTGAATGCATTAAATAAATTAATTAAAAATGATTTTATTATATTAAAAATCATTTTAAATGATAATAAGTTATTTAAAATATTTTAAGTTATAAAATATAACTTTTAATAATTTAAACCAAATTTCATTAATTATTTAATATTAATGAATATTAAGTTATTTACTAAATGAATTAAATAAATTAAATAAATTAATTAAAATAATTTTTTATATTAAAATCATTTTAAATAATAATAAGGTATTTAAAAATATTTTAAGTTATAAAATATAACTTTTAATATTTAAAGGTAAATTTCATTAATTAATTATTATTAATGATATTAAAGTTATTTAATAATTATATTAAATAATTTAGTTTAAAAATGATTTTAATATTATAATAATTATTTTAAATGAAAATAAAGTGTTTAAAGATATTATAAGTTATAAAATATAACTTTTAATATTTAAAGGATAATTTCATTAATAATTTAATATTAATGATTATTAACTTATTATTAAAGATATTAAATTTATTTAATAATTATATTAAATATATAGTTTTAAAATATTTTTATTAATTTAAAATTATTTTAAAAGGATATAAATGAATCAAAAATATTTTAAGTTATAATTAATGACTTTTGATATTTTGATAAATAGTACATTAATATTTAAATATTGATGATAATTATTTAAAATGATTTTAAATGTTTTAAAAATTATTTAAGGGTAATATTAATACTTTAATAGTATTTCAAGTTATTATAAATAACTTTAACATTTTAGAAATGATTTCATTAATAGTTATATATTAATTAAATATTAATGATAATAGAATTATTTAATATTTAAATCATTTAATAATGATTCCGATGTTTGAAAATTCATGATAAATTATAATAAATGTTTTAAAATTATATTAACTCATTTAAAAATAATATGACTGATACTAAGTTACAGGACAGAGTCTTAGACTCGATAATTACCCGATAAAGCTGTCGGTAGACTGACATATTTCAAAAATTGATCTGGACTTAAATAATGTAATTAGATATGTGATTATTTGTGATTCAATGGTTGTTAAACATGGGTAATAATGTGATTAGGTTATGTGCTGATTGCGAAATGCAGTACTATGTGTTATAGTATATTGTTCTAATCGAACGAATGATCTGATTAATGATAGGTCGTGATATAAACGATAAAACTAAGTTGTGAATTGTAAGCAGCGCATCAGGAAAGTATCTTACCTTTGTATTTTCTTTATGCAATGGACATGAGTAAGAATGTTTCTAAACTATATTATTACTGTACAGATTATTAACCTTATATTATATACGCTCATTGATTATCAACATGTTAGTATATGATAATTCAAATATATATTCTATTCGTTAATTTCTATAAATGGTTATACAAGTGTCCCCACTTGGATAATCATTGTATTTAATCAAATGTTGATATACCTTTGTCAATTACCCGTATACATATATGTTGAATTATAGATTATTGTTGAACAAGATAAAACCTTTGATTTGAAACCCAGACAAGTTTGAACATCCCTACACGGGAAAACTTTTTATGCACCCAAGGTGGACAGAGTGAACGATACCCTCGTTCTTGCATGTAGTATTGATCAATGTAGGGCATAACGGGCTGATCACCCCCATGCCCGTAAGTTATGACGGTTTGTAGATGAATTTCTGTTTAACCTATTTAAAAATTGAAAACAATGTTCATAGAATGTCACCTAAACCCTATTTATAGTCAGTACGTAGTTTCAAAAATTTGATAGAGAGTTGATATATTATTATCATTGGTACAGATTACTTCACAATTGTTGAATCGATGTAGAAGGGTAGTAGTATAAAGAAAACATTTAAATTCTTTCAGCTTATATATATAATTTCTATTACTTGTTGGGCACTCAAATGCTCATCCTTGCTTAATTTAAATGTTTTCAGCTAAGTGTGAACGACCAGAGAGCTCTGCTAATAACAAGGGAAAGGGAAAGGTTACTGAATGAGAGAAATGCTATTTTATGTAATAATTAACTTTATTAAGACAAGTATGATATATATTATCTATCATGGGTTGTAATGAATGTTTAAAGGTTACGTACTTGGGATTCAGACTCTGATGATATATAAATTAAGTTGATCTTTATATTATTATTAGTATTATTTCGCTCATAGAAATGGTATCGAAAAGCACCGAGTTCGGGTTTCAAGTACCCGAATTTGGGGGCCCTACAATTTCAATAATAATTGATGTCTGGAGGTTATATTGACCAATCGGGTATTTAACCGGATAAATGAGCAATTGATTGCTATTATTTCACATAATTATAACTATTTGTTCACATGTGTATACTATTGTTTCACATTCTTGTTACTATTAGGGGAGTTGGGGCAAGATTGATAATACTTGCATGACTAAGTTAAAAATGGAGGTATAGATGGAGGTACTATACTGTAATTCGTATTTTCACATGTCTAGAATTATTGATTCACATAATTTACTATTGAATCACATTATTTACTATAAGGGGAGGTGGTGCAAGTTTGATAATACTTCCATGACTAAATTAAAAATAAAGGAAAAGTTGGAGGTATTGTACTATAATTTTTCGAGCCCCAAAACGTGCAATTATCAAAACTATATTTTTCTATAAATATAAGCTCATTCTTCCTTCATTTCTCACCAATTCACAAAAGCTTTAGAGCGATTATTATAGAGAGAAATTATAGAAAGAAGTAGAGAAGTCTGCTACCTCACTATTCCAGTATCCAATTTTTCTAAGGTAGGAAGTATTATTTCTTTCTTATCCATGAAAAGAACTTCTGTTGTTCCATTCTTTATCATTCTGTTAGAACATCTTGTTCTGCATGCGTTCTCACATGGGACTGATTTAAATCTTTATTATTCTGTTGGAATATCACATGCACAATGCGTTTACGTCGGATTCGATTAAAATCTTTATTATTCTCATTGGAATATCCAAAATGCATGCGTTTTATCTGGGACTGATTTCGTCTTTATTATTTTGTTGGAATATCCGTCTGCATGCGTTTCTGTGAACCTGATTCCTTTATTTATTATTCTGTTGGAATAACCTGCTTGTGCGGTCTATCGCATGAATGGTGATTTCTTTTGTTATTTCATTCCTTATTATACTCAGTTGGTTAAAGTTTTGACTTCTATACTCCATGAAATTAGTGGAATATCCTTAATATTTGTGATTCATCCAGTATCTTTTCATGGAAATATTCTTCTGAGCATTCTTGAATTTTACTCTACAAAGCAGTATCATGTTGACAATTTGGACATTATTAGTTCCTGGATAAATTAATTCTTGAACTTGTTTTTATTGAATTCTTATATCATTGTCATAATCTTCATGTTTATATTTTGTTGAAAGTCATCTGTGGCCTATAGTGCATAGATGGACTTGGTATGATTATGACCAGGGATTATTCGGTGTAATCATGACCGTAATGTTACAAATGATATGAAAAAAGTCCTCATTGGCCCGTAGTGCATTGATGGACAGTTGTTGGTATGATCATGACCATTATTGAATACACAAATATTCTTGGCCCGTAGTGCATGGATAATTGAGGTCGTGATACTAAAAAATATCCTTGGTAGTAGTAAGTGTGGGGGTGATTCGATGATGTGGATTATTTATTGTCGAGTCCCAAAGAATAAAAGTGATGAAAAACCTTCTAAATCATACAAGATAGTAGATTTTATTCTCTACTTAACTCTTTTAATGGATTGCTTGTTCACCGCAGATTAAACTTGATGGTTGTTATATTGTATCGGTTTTAACTTCGTTGAAGGCTAACGATAATATATTACGCATTATCTTAGTCATAATATTTCCTACTGGGCTAGTTGAGCTCACCCTTTTACTTTTATTGTTCTCTTCAGGAAATGAGAACGTAGCAGGGACTAGTCGGGGAACGGAGTGACGGACCAGATGATAGCATTAGTAGTCCTCACTATTTAGTGAAATAGTGGAGAATAAATGTAATAATATTGAATTTGAGTTTGTATATTGTCTAGACGACAATATTTTTATTAAAACTCACAGCTTATGTTTTGTTATACTTTACACGACAGTTGTATAATTAAGTTGTATTTGTATTATGTACCATGTATTTGATGACTCAGAATAGGTGATGTATACCTATTTTGGGGGCATCCCAACAACTCGAGGTCGAGTTAAGAAAAACTTGTATGTTCCGTTGATTATCGTTACGCAATTTAATAAGCTCTATCTGAAGACCTAATTTTAATAATATTTATTGCTAAGTTAGAATAATATCATCACAGTTATAAAATAACATAAACATATTAACACATAACCCTATCAGTCGATACATCACATAAAACATAACCTCAAGTCAAACTTTTACACTCTGAGTCGAGTTCGGTACAATTCTGACATCCTAACGGCCTAGTCGGACAATTATCGAGTTTAAGTTCAATTAAACTCTGCCTAAACACTTAACAATTATCTTAGATAATTATATTATCAATCAAAATAATTTTCATAAGCTCGTAACAATTTTTAAATAATTATTACTATTTATTATAATTTTTAATCATTAATATCGTATTTAAATGAATTAAATACCACATAATTCCTTTATCATTAATATTTATTTAATACCAAATATTAATGAATATCATAACATAATAATATAATATATCAAAATAGTTTTAATACCTTAAAATCACATTTATATGATTTTAAACCTTTAATTTCATTATCGATAATTACTTTTAATATATTTAAAATATTAATATTTTCATGAAAAAATATCAAAAGTTATATTTTATAACTTCAAATATTTTATAACACTTAAATCATTTTTATATGATTTTAAAATCATTAATTCTATTTTTCCATAATTTATTTAATATATTTATTAAATAAATTAATTACCATTAAAATTAATTAATTAATGAAATTTATCACAAAATATTAAAAGTCACTAAAATAACTTAAAATATTTGCTTATACCATAATATAATTTTCTTGATTTTCATGTATTAAAATCATTTTTAAATAATTTATTTAATATTATAATTAAATAAATTAAATACCATTATTATACAAAAATATTAAATATTTATAAAAATATATTCAGAATAATTAAAAACTAATTTTCAGGCTTTAAAATAATTTTTAGGAATTTATTTAGTATTTTTAATAATTAAAAACTATTTTTCTCTAATTATTTATTAAAATAATTAATTTCAAAAATCAAGTGTCGGTAAAGGTGCATCAGGCGACAAAATAGTCGTTGATTGTGTTCTTGGGCCAAGCCCAGATCTTCAAAGTCAACGACTAAGGTGCTATGTTTGACCGTAATTAGATCTAGGTTCCTGTTGTTTTATGGGCTTATAAAAGTGTTAATGTTATAGTACTAATGTAGTACTACAACTTTAAACAAGTTCCAAGATCATTACACAACTTATCAGGGAGATATAAGTTTAAGAAAAGATTGTCAGACGATGTTCTTCATTTCTGGTTTTTCCACAAATAAAGAGCAGTACGAGTATGCTACTTTAAATCTTCATAGATTGCATCATGGATTCACTTAGTACGATATAAAGGTTCATGCTTGTAGAACACATGACAGGGTACAAATATATAACATCATAACATAATAACATCATCGACTAAGTGAAATGGACCGGTCAAAGTGGTGGTCCGGAACTACCTTTGAAGATTTCTAGGTTACCCAGAAACTTCATCTGGTAGTTTCGTCAACACAACTTTGACAACTGATTCCTTTGATTTTGTGAAGGATCTCAAGCTTCTAGAGGCATGGATCGATAGTATAGATATCAGTCTACACAAAGCAAACACTAACATGTCATAAAAACTTAAACACAGCAAGATCCTTGACCTGCAAAAACAACATCGAGAAATTTCTAGCAACTGAAAGTTACCCGAAATGGATTCCAGGTGCTCATTCGCCAACGGTTTGATCGCTTATAACTTTCAATCTACACATGATCTGGGGCTTGATTCAAGTTCTAGATCAAAGCCCTCACAACGTACTACAACGACAAACCTTTAAAACACAAAAACAAATAACATGCACTGATCTATGAGCCTTGACATTCACCTGTCAGGCCATGTTTTAGGGTTCTTAGATTAGTTTTTTAAAAACTTGATTTCATACATCTAGATGTTATATATCCTTGATATATCATCCCAGATCCCTAAATGACATCATAATACTCAACTTTAACCAACAAATTACAACATAAAACATAAGATCACATGATTTCGAAATTTTAGGGTTTATACCTTCTAAGCTTAGATCTTTGAATCTGACTTTTAAATTCCTGATCTTGGCTTGCTAATACATGATCCTTGTGACGCCCCCAAAATTAGGTATACGTCACCCATCTTGAGTCGCCACTTACATGGTACATAAATTCAAATACAACTTACTAATATAAGCGTAGGTGGTGCAATACGACATAAACTATGAGTTTGAATACAAATATTGTCTACTAGATATTATACAAACTCAAAAGGAGTCCTCATTACAACTATTATCACACTATTTCACGAATAGTGAGGACTATTAATGCTATCCTCCGGACCATTACTTCGTTTCCCCGACTCGTCCCATTTATGTTCTCATTTCAAGAAAACGGTGAAAGAAAGGTGAGCTCAACTAGCCCAAGAAGAAATATTATGACTAAGATAATGCGAGAATAAATTATCATTAGCCTTCAACGATGTTAAGCGATAAAATACAATAAACAACCGGTTTAAGCTGCGGTGGAATAAGCAATCCATTAAAAAAGTCAAGTAGAGAATAAAGTCTACTATCTTTTAGGTTTTAAAAGGTTTTCATCAATTTTTATCATTTGAGACTCGACAATAAATAAACCACCACATCTAATCATCCACTGTACCACGGTCGAGGATTTTCATCAAATTATCAATGGTCATGACTATACCGAATCACCCCTGGTCATAATCATACCAAAAATTATCCATCAATGCATTCTGAGACCACTTCGAGGACTTTGTCACATCATTTATATCAAGTCGTGATTATCTTAAGAATGATCCTGGTCATAATCATACTAAGTTCATCTACGACGTAAGCCAAAGATAACATAATATAACATGAGGATGATGACAATGACATAATAATTCAATAAAACAAGTTCAAGAATTATTTAATCCATGAATTATTAACGTCAAATTGTCGACATGATCTTTTGTTTCGTGAGAGTAAAATTCAAGAATGATCGAGGAAGAATATTTCCATGAAAAGATCTTTGGATGAAACGCAAATATCAAGGATATTCTACTAATTTCATGGAGTATAGAAGTCAAAGTTTTAACCAATTGGGTATAATAAAGAATGGAATAACAAAAGAAATCACCATGCATGCGGTATTGCCGCGCATAGGCGAGTTATTCAACATAATAATAATAACGGAACAGTGTCGGGTGAAATTCACTGCAAGCAGGATGTTCCAACAGAATAATAAAGATGGAACCGGATCAGGTGTAAAACACACAGATAGGATATTCCAGCAGAATAATAAAGAGCGGAACCCGGTCGGTGTAAAGCACTGTGACGAGATGTTCCAATGAGAATAATAAAAAGCGGAACCGGTCGGTGTAAAACACATGAGCAGGATGTTCCAATGAGAATAATAGAAGAATGTCACCAAGTATAGGGTAAACCAGCGTATCTGAGTTATTCAAGAGAATAAATAAGAATGAAATAACATAAGGATTTCACCAAGTATAGGATATCCGCATATCTCAGATTATGTATAGGGTATGTCACTTTTACGAGTTATTCAATGAATAATAGTGAATGGAATAATGAAGTTCTCTTCAAGAAGAAAGAATAACACCCTCTACTAGTAAAGAGCTGAATATAGAAGTAGTGAAGTAGCAGAATACTCTTCTTCTTTCTATAATTTTTTTCTCTATAGTTTCTCTCTATAATTTCTCTCTACAGAGTTCAATGAATTAAGTAAGAAAATAATGAAGGAATGAGCTTTATTTATAGGAAAATGGAATGCATAGTAACTAATCCATGAGCGGTCCAGATTGATTTACTTTAATCGTGGTCCATATTTAAAGAAAAATCTTTTAAATAAAATATAATATATTCTATTTATATAAAACATTTTACTATGCAAAACACTATGCAATACTATGCAAAACACTATACAAAAAACACTATGCAACACTATGCATAATAAAATATAATATATTCTATTTATAGAATAACTTTAATAAAGTATTCTATTTTATATAAAAAAGATGTTTCATTTTTATTACGTTAATAATCTGAATAAAACAAAAGCGTCATTATCATTATAATAATTCATATTATTAATAAACAATAATGGAATCAAAGTGAGTGACTTCTCATAAGCATCGATAATCAATACTGGTGTGCTACTATGCAACCACACGTATTCATTGTACTTTTACTACAAGAGTAGTTCAACGATATCAACGGTAAAACTTCCGTAGTTATTTCAATAAAATATTTTTGTCGTTTTCTCAATCCGACAATAATTACATTATGTAGGGGTCCACCAATGATTGAGTAGTTGTATGCGAATATTCCTGCTAAACCGAATATTTCAGACCAATCGAATATAATATAACCACTTGCATACTTTGCAAAATTTATAAATACTACCCACAACTATAATATTATCTCAAATTCACACCACAATATTAAAAAATTATTTTGACCAAATTTAAATCTTTATTAATAAAATCACTGGGGTCTCACAATCTCCCTCCTTATGGAATTTAGCCCTCGAAATTAGAGTGCGATACCTAGTATGATAAAGAGATGAGGATACCTTGAATACCTTTATCGTTTAAAAATATTAAATTCATCTTTGAAATCCGCTAAAGCTATTCATTAACAATTCATCTTTTGCACTACTAAGGCTAAAGATATGCTGTAAAACCAATAATGCTAAGACGCGACTTAATAGTATTACGACCACGAATTATCCATGCACCCTTTGGCGAGGATATTCGTGTTTTCAATCTGAGTTATGATTATCTTAGAACAATCCACGGTCATAATCATACCAAGTCCATCTATGCACGTAAGCCACATGATGACTTTGAACGCATCCATGAATTAATATTTCATTCTTTGAGACTCATTTCAATAATTAATCCACATCATCGAATCATCCACACTTACGGGCCGAGGATATTCATTAGTATCACGACCACAAATTATCCATGCACTACGGCCAAGATAATTGTGTTTTCAATTCTGATTATGATTATAAAGAACAATCCTCAGTCATAATCATACCAAGTCCATCTATGCACGTAAGCCCACAGATGACTTTGAACACATCCATGAATTAATATTTCATTCTTTGAGACTCATTTCAATAATTAATCCACATCATCGAATCATCCACGCACTCTGGCCGAGGATATTCATTAGTATCACGACCACAAATTATCCATGCACTACGGCCGAAGATAATTGTGTTTTCAATTACTGGTTATGATTATCTTAAAACAATCCTCAGTCATAATCATACCAAGTCCATCTATGCACGTAAAGCCGCGAGATGACTTTGAACACATCCATGAATTAATATTTCATTCTTTGAGACTCATTTCAATAATTAATCCACATCATCGAATCATCCCCACACTACGGGCCGAGGATATTCATTAGTATCACGACCACAAATTATCCATGCACTACGGCGAAGATAATTGTGTTTTCAATTCTGATTATGATTATGCCGAACAATCCTCGGTCATAATCATACCAAGTCCATCTATGCACGCGTAAGCCACGGATGACTTTGAACACATCCATGAATTAATATTTCATTCTTTGAGACTCATTTCAATAATTAATCCACATCATCGAATCATCCCTACACTGGGCCAAGGATATTCATTAGTATCACGACCACAAATTATCCATGCACTACTACCAAAGGTAATTGTGTATTCATTTACGGTTATGATTATCACAAGAATAATCCGTGGTCATAATCATACCAAGTTCATCTACATGCACTACTGAGCCACGAGATGACTTTCAACATAATATAAACATGAGGATAATGATATAAAGAATCAATCAAATGAGATAAAGGATAAATATTAAACATTTATAATATAATTTATCCGAGATTCAAGAATATCCCCATGTTATCAATCATTTAATAATCTCATAATCTAATAACATTAATATTATAACAATATTTTAATCACTTCTTAAATTTATAAACAATTTATCTTAATTGTTTACACTTTACCATATAATGCATTTAATCATTCAAAAATGTCATACTCATAAGATATCATCACCAATTATCAAATCCTTCATCAAAAAATATGCATATACTATATATAGGATTCTCAGCCATAAAATCCTATTTTCAACTTTGTTACTTCACATAACATATTTAACTCATATGTTTCAGTAACTAAACTATTTTCATGAAAAATACCAAATCAGCCCCAAAAATATTTCTTTTCTGGGATTTAGCATAATATAGTCCCATAATGAAAATATATTTTTCTAAATTTTAAAATTTATTTACTATTTTTAAAAATCAATTTCCACTTAATTCCTTAAGAAATTAGCTACCTCAAGTTTAACTCCAAAATTCCCAAATCTTGGCAGGACCTTACACATGTTAACGTGAGCTTCAGTTTAAATTTCATGGTCATCGGAGTTATAGAACTCGGTTATAGCGTTTTTAAATCGGAAAAACCTAAATATTGAAATAGTCATAACTTGCTCATTTTAAGTCAGAATGAGCTCATTTTTGGACAGGAGGTACTTTATACCATATACTTTCATGTCCCAAAAGGCCAGAATTTTTCTCATAATTTAAGTGGCCGAAACAGCCTCTCTAAAATCATGGCAGAAGCTTTTTTGGTTTTTGCAGCTTTGCACTCCTTTGCTAAAATCAGTCCACACAAAAATCTACAACACCTTTTCCAGTAATTCTACTTGGATTAGTTAGGTAACTCATGGATCTAACTCTAGGACTTGACCACATTCAAAATTCAAAATATAATAGGAGATATGGTCAATTTAATTTCATATTCGTTTTTCACTAAAATCGATTTTCAACTCTTTGTGATTTCTAAGAAACTTTCATGTTTTTACGTACTAACCAACATAACTCATCATAAAATTTACTAATACTTCATATACCCATGATTTTCATTATTCCAATGCTTTTATTATGACTTTCATCATAAACCACGTAAATTTATTTATTTAGTTGAAGAAATATTTGAGGGTTTAAGAAATGGGTTTTTATCTTTGGGGTCAATACAAAATTCGATTTCACGCTCTAGGGTAGGCTAGAAATCTTCAAGAAATCGTCAAGAAATTTATTAATGATAGAAATATCATTCAAAACTATTACTCTTATCCAAGACTTGGATAGTACGTCACATTGATACCAACTGTGACTTCTATCCCTTAACCTAGATAGCACCTCACAATGATACCTATAAACTTGCCATCTTCATTCGCGCCTCAGAAAGTAAAGCCGGTGCATTCCACACAAGGAAGTCAACAACGAAAGGTTCGGAGCTCTTTTCTTATGGCTTGATATAATGATGATTAACTTTAGGGTTTGGTTACTTTGAATTCGTATAACAGGTTGGTTATGAATATAAAAGCTAACAACCTTACGAAAAGCATGATGATTAGCTAACCAATTGATTCCTAAAAATCACATCAAAGGCAAGTATTTTCAAAAAGATAAGATCGACGGTAGCGTGAAAATGTTTATTTGAATCAACAAGATTTAAAAATAGTAAGCGATGCGAAGGCTCCTACTAACGAAGTTTCAACCAATAAGTCAAAGTTTAACTTCTTGAGTCAAATTTAAGCGTTGAACACAACTAGGTGAAATAAAAGAGTGGGTAGAACTTGTATTGAATAAAGTATAGACTTAGCATTAATTTATAATTAACTTACCGTAATAACCCGTTCGGTTTTTCAATAAAAGCGCTCTCGCTTAAATTACCGAGTTTGACTTTACTATAGGGTACATTCCACCCTTAAGTGCTTCTTCACATTCTGATCCATTATTTGAATCATTATTCTCGATCCATATCGAATTCGGGTTGACCGCTATATTGAGGTAATTCGAATTCGATGTTAAGTTCTCTCAATTCTTTGTCCAAAAAGCAAAGTCCATTTCATCTATTTTGGCTTTATTGGATGGACGTCTTTTTCTACACTATCAACGCGTTGTGCGACTTTTACCCATGCATCGCCTATTCTCCTTCGTTCGATTGTTTCTTCTTTTAGCTGATCTTTGATTTTTAAATTCTCGATTCAACTTTAATATCTTACACCCACGCCAAAGCGTGATTTTGTTCGAGCATCACATATCGGGTAACTTGATTTTGAATTGTTGTATCCCTTTGTTCCTGACCGCTTTTGCGTTCTTCAACTGTTCTTCTAGCTCACGAACACGATTTTGTAATTCTAAGTTTTGATCATAAATTTCTTCTAACCAATTCTCCTCTTCTTCCTCTTCTTCCTCTTCTTCCTCACTTTCGGTACTACCTCTGCAACTAGCTAAAGGTGCAACAATTAGTTCTTCATTCACTACGTGGATATCTCTAATTTGTTCTCTCAAATCGACCTTTGCATTAACTGATTAGTGATTAAAGGTGTCACAAGCGGTCACATTCACTCCATTGTGAATATTTTCAATTTGCCATTTCCAAACACTTTGCCACAACACAAGGGTTAATTAATATATCACATATTATCCTATATACTCGTGAGCCAATTAAATACCAAATAAACTTAGGTAGGTCATACTAGCGAAGGAATTTCCGTCTCTCCCTCCTAGTTCTTATCTCACATCTTAGCTGTGGGATCATATCCCTAAGCTACGATACTGTATGGCGCCCCCAAAATTAGGTATCGTCACCCATCTTGAGTCGCCACTTACATGGTACATAAATTCAAATACAACTTACTAATATAAGCGTGGTATAACAATCGACATAAACTATGAGTTTGAATACAAATATTGTCTACTAGATATTATACAAACTCAAAAGAGTCCTCATTACAACTATTATCACACTATTTCACGAATAGTGAGGACTATTAATGCTATCCTACGGACCATTACTTCGTTCCCAGGCTTCGTCCCGGCTATGTTCTCATTTCTGAAGAAACGGTGAAAGAAAGGTGAGCTCAACTAGCCCGATGAAATATTATGACTAAGATAATGCGAGAATAAATTATCATTAGCCTTCAGCGATGTTAAGCGATAAAATACAATAGACAACGGTTTAAGCTGCGGTGAATAAGCAATCCATTAAAAAGTCAAGTAGAGAATAAAGTCTACTATCTTTTAGGTTTTAAAGGTTTTCATCAATTTTTATCATTTGAGACTCGACAATAAATAAACCACCACATCTAATCATCCCTGTACCACGGTCGAGGATTTTCATCAAATTATCAATGGTCATGACTATACTAAGAATCACCCTGGTCATAATCATACCAAAATTATCCATCATTTGCATTCTGAGACCCGAGGACTTTGTCACATCATTTATATCAAGTCATGATTATCTAAGAATGATCCACAGTCATAATCATACTAAGTTCATCTATCTATGCGCGTAAGCGAAGATAACATAATATAACATGAGGATGATGACAATGACATAATAATTCAATAAAACAAGTTCAAGAATTATTTAATCCATGAATTATTAACGTCCAAATTGTCGACATGATCTTTGTTTACGTAGAGTAAAATTCAAGAATGATCGGAAGAATATTTCCATGAAAAGATCTTTGGATGAAGCACGCAAATATCGAGGATATTCTACTAATTTCATGGAGTATAGAAGTCAAAGTTTTAACCAATGGGTATAATAAAGAATGGAATAACAAAAGAAATCACCATGCATGCGGTGCCCATGAGGCGAGTTATTCAACATAATAATAATAACGGAACGGTCGGGTGAAATTCACTGCAAGCGAGGATGTTCCAATGAGAATAATAAAGATGGAACCGGATCCGGTGTAAAACACAGATAGGATATTCAGCGAGAATAATAAAAGCGGAACCGGTCGGGGTGTAAAGCACACTGAGACGAGGATGTTCCAACAATGAGAATAATAAAGAGCGGAACCGGTGGGTGTAAAACATGAGCAGGATGTTCCAAGCAGAATAATAGAAGAATGTCACCAAGTATAGGGTAAAACCAGCGTATCTGAGTTATTCAGCAGAATAAATAAGAATGAAATAACATAAGGATTTCACCAAGTATAGGATATGCCGCATATCTGATTATGTATAGGGTATGTCACTTTTCTGAGTTATTCAACAGAATAATAATAGTGAATGGAATAATGAAGTTCTCTTCAAGAAGAAAGAATAACACCCTTACTAGTAAAGGCTGAATATAGAAGTAGTGAAGTAGCAGAATACTCTTCTTCTTTCTATAATTTTCTCTCTATAGTTTCTCTCTATAATTTCTCTCTACAGAGTTTCAATGAATTCGTAAGAAAATAATGAAGGAATGAGCTTTATTTATAGGAAAATGGAATGCATAGTAACTAATCCATGAGCGGTCCAGATTGATTTACTTTAATCGACGGTCCATATTTAAAGAAAATCTTTTAAATAAAATATAATATATTCTATTTATATAAAAACATTTTACTATGCAAACACTATGCAATACTATGCAAAACACTATGCAAAACACTATGCAACACTATGCATAATAAAATATAATATATTCTATTTATAGAATAACTTTAATAAAGTATTCTATTTTATATAAAAGATGTTTACATTTTATTACGTTAATAATACTGAATAAAACAAAAGCGTCATTATCATTATAATAATTCATATTATTAATCGATAATAATGGAATCAATGGTGACTTCTCACATAAGCATCGATAATCAATCTGGTGTGCTACTATGCAACCACACGTATTCATTGTATTTTTTACTAAGGAGTAGTTCAACAATATCAGCGGTAAAACTTCCGTAGTTATTTGATAAAATATTTTTGTCGTTTTTCAATCAATCTGACAATTAATTTATTAGGGTCCACCAATGATTGAGTAGTTATACGAATATTCCTGCTAAACCGAATATTCCCCAACCAATCGAATATAATATAACCACTTGCATACTTTGCAAAATTTATAAATACTACCCACAACTATAATATTATCTCAAATTCACACCACAATATTAAAAAATTATTTCGACCAAATTTAAATCTTTATTAATAAAATCTGGGGTCTCACAATCCTGGCTTAGTTTGTCACTCCCTATCACTCTAAGTCCCAAAATTGAAGAGAGAGAGAAGGGACTTGGAGCAAATAAAAAGTAAAGTAAGCTTTTTCTTACTTTTAATCTTCTAATTTTAGATTCAATATATACAAGCTATACAAGGTGGATAGGAAATCTGATATGGGAAGATTTTAGACACATGGGACAAACATAGAGTGATGACTCACAAGATTTCACAAATTTTTTACATAAGTTTTAAGAAAAGGGCACTTTGGTCATTTCGTATTTCATTTTAAAGGCATACTTGTCATTTGCCCTAACCTTTACGGTTTAGGGTTTAACCCTAATTTTTTTTTGAAATTTACATATCTAGGATTTCAAATTTAGGTTTTGAAATAGAAAATTAATATTTCTAAATTATAATTAAGATTCTATAATTATAATAAAATTTTCTAATCATAATTCAAGCTTGCTAATTAGGATTAATATTTACTAATTAAAATTGATAATTTAGCAATTAGGTTCATAATTATGCATTAGGGTTTATAACTTAAGAATTAGGGTTTTCTAAATAGTTAATTAGGGTTATCCCTAATTATATTTATAATCACAAATACTTAAATCATTAAATTTAGCCTTTGACTTTCCAAATTAGGGTTTCATATTCTAAATTAGGGTTTTGGATTTCCGAAACTGAAATTAGGTTTTCCAGAACCGGTTTTAGGGTTTCTTGTTAATTGTAAGAATTTTCTAACTGAACGTTGACGTTTTTAATATAATATTAGGGTTTGCCACTGATATATGTTATATGGTCAACCCTTGACCCTTAACCACACATAAATCCACATACATAGATGCATATACCATAAAAATTTTAAATTCACAGAATTCCTTTCAGGAAATCTCAAATCCATTCACTTATTTTCTGTCTAGGTTTATTATTTAACCTTAATTCAATATTTTAAGATTTTATAAATATCCAAATTCTCGGGTTGTCACATGTTATGCCTATAGACATGATTGACATGAATGCCTAGCTAGTCATACGCATTATAAAATAGTTAAGCATGGATTAGGACATGTCTAAATGATGTAGAACTTCATAACTTGAAATACATGACTAAACTAACGTAAGCGTGTATAGTTGAGATTTATTGACCGCATGATATATGTATAACGGTTAAACGTAAGAGACTTTGTGAATTGAACACTTAAAGCATTAATTAAATGAGAATGGATAATGACCTATGTTAAAGATAAGATGTAGGGTCGAACTTAGTTATCAACACCTTAACATGTGTGTTTTTAATGATTCTTCATATATGCGCAAGTCGGGATTATGATGGGATTTTGCAGGAATAGCCATGTCTTGGTTTGAACCAGGAGCAGCGCGGCAGCGCCACTCTTTAGCTCAAATCAACTGCGGTCGCGCCACCCTGCAGTGAAGATTGCTTATTCTGTTTGTGCACTGATATGTTATGCATGCTTATATTGTTACCTTAATTTGTAATACATGTCCAGTATAATGTTCAATGTGTCAATGAGCATGATAATGATAGAATCATATGTTAGATAAGTGTTTATAACTTTTAGTTAAGATATGATTACAAACTATGGTCTTTATTGTCATAGTGTATTAGAAACTGATTTTTTGTTATATGTATGTACGGTATGTAATGACATACATAGAGGATTATACGACTAAGATAAGACTAACAATATGTGTTTAGTATCGATGAATTTCTCTTGTGTATCATAGAAAATTGAGATAGTTGGTGTACATATTGAACTTGTATAACTAATGTGTTTATACATAAATAGGATATTATAGTTCATTGGAGTGGTATTAAGTTATACTTTGGTAAACCACGCTTGAGGCAAGTATATAAACCTTATCTCTTTGATTCAAGTATCTTAACCTATGCCTTTACTTTATGCAAGGAATGTATGATTTCACAAGTTTTCTATGTTACACAACTTTGAATTTTTGCAAGTACTCAAACCCTACTCTTTATTTAGAATTACTTGAAATTGTACTATTATTGGCTGTACAAGTAAACAATTAAAAGTATGAATCTTATCTTATGACATAATGCTTCATAGTTAGAATAGAGTTTTTTATACTCTTTGAACTTTTTTTTCGAGTATTGAACTTATAATTGTTCTTATATACATTTAAAGAGCGGTCTATGTCATTTGATTTAGCTAGACCAAAATCATAATTTGAAAGCGATCCAAACCAATTGATTGGTGCAGAATCTTGTATTGACTGAGATGAACAACCTTCTTTGTAGGGGAAACTATATTTGTCGGGAGACCAACGTACTCACTTGAGTACGATTAAACGATATGCATAACGTAGGGTACTTTAAGCTGATCACCTGTTGTACTTGATTTGTTAGATTATCAATATATTACTGTTAATTCTAGTAGAAGTTCATAGTCCTTAGTGACTACTCAGTATTCATTATCTTGAAATCTTGAATTGATTAAGCATTGAATCTTATTGATATCTTCTGTCTTTAGTGACTATTGTTGAGAACTATCGATACTTCTTGTTATCCTTGAACTATCATATATCGATGTACCCTTGAGAAATTTAAAACTATATTGAACACCCTTATTGTCATATTACTTGTTGAGCAAACTTGTTTCTCATTCTTGCTTTCCCTAAAAACATCTTAGTAAAGGCGGAGCAAGGCGGTCCCTCAAGCACTGATAAGGGCAAGGGAAAAGCTACGGAGTAGTTCATATTTATCTAGAAATATTATGATATGTAAAAACTTAAATCATGTTATGTATTAGTTATGTCTAAGCTATGTTTAACTATGTTTAAGGTTTGTAAGAGATGTTTAATTCACGAAACCTTGGGACATGAATGATTATATTAAATAAATGTAATACATTATGTTATTATTATTACATGAGATGTTTTTACTAATTAGATTTGTAGCACGTGGAGAACCAAATTTGAGACATGAGTGGTCTAATTTTGGGGGCATCACATGTTGGTATCAGAGCAGTAGTTATAAACCTTAGGAGTAAGAGTCCTTAGATTATAACTTAGAAGATAGAGAAGGATGAAACTCATGTAGAGTTTTTATAGAGATAGACTTAGTGTGTTATGGAATATAATTTCATTCTATACAATGAACTTATGTTTATTAAACATTCTAATGGAGTTTTTGTTTGTTTGTCTTATGTTAGTAGTTGTAGGATGAAAGACTTAGGAGGACCCAGTAGACTGATAGAGGAGGATCCTCGTGATATACACGTGGTGTATGAGGCACCATTGATAGTTGAGCCCATTTCGGCAGTGGCTCCTATCGATGATGATGATGAGGAGGAGGAGATGGATCTCGATCCCGTAGAGTCTAATCCAGAGGAAGAGCTAGCCTATGGAGGACTCTGATGAGGCTACATTAGAAGACCAGATGTTGGGAGAGTACGAGGAGAGGATCCAAGAGTTATAATGCAGAGTCCAAGAGCTAGAGGCTGTGGCCCAAGAGAGGTAGTCCAAGTTCCAGAAACTGACGGACGAGGACCACCAGAGAAAGTTAGTGATGCAAGAGCTGGAGGTGGAGATTGCCCACCGCAATAGGGTAAGGATCCAGATGGTGACTCTATTTCACAGGTCAGTGTCTCGAAATATAGAGTTGGCCGAAAAACTGGAAGAGATGGAGCAGAGAGAGTTGAGCGAGATTTGGTGGCGCACATAACACAGAAGGAATACAAGAGCGCGGTGGAGCGCGGGATGATAGATTAAGGTATAGGTGTTAGTAATTAGTAGTAATAGTTTTAGTCATTTATGATTTGTTGTTGTAATCCCAATCTTTTGTGTGAGATATGGGATAGCTATGTGAATGCCAAACTTTTGTAAAATGTTTGAGGGGTAGTATGTTAGTATTTGTCCCCATCTTTTCTGATATTAGGGGATATATGTTGAAATTTATAGAAGTATGCTAGGAATGATCATGTTGATGTAATGATTTGGCATATGAATATAAATGATCTTATTTCCTAAACGTGTTATGAAATCTTATTCCTTTTTTCATTTGAAAAATGTTTAAGTAATAAAACAAGATAATAAAAATGAAAATTTTGTGATACAGAAATACCACCTAGACGTAGACCAGGGACCCTGGAAGAGTCAGTCAATAATGAAAGAGATCAAGTAGACCCAATACAAAGGCTAGTGGATTTACTAGGAGAGGCCCAATGGGGAAGAAACAACGAGCATGTACCACCCAATCCCCAGGCGGTACCGGTCACAAAATTTAAGGACTTTAGGAGTGTAGGACCTCCAGAATTCATGGGCACTTCTGATCGTGGCACAAACGTGGATCAAAGTGATGGACAAGGCCTTCACCATCGCTCGTGTGGGTGAAGACCAGAAGACGGTGTTTGCCACCTATATGATGAGAGGCGAGGCAAACCACTGGTGGTAGGCGAATCAGCAAAGTGCAGGAGAAGTGATAATAGCATGGGAGAGGTTCAAGATTCTATTTTTCGAGAACTATTTCCCGAAAAGCATGAAGAATAGGATGGAGGTGAAGTTCTTAGAACTTAAACAGGGAGATATGACAATGGTGTAATACGTGGATAAGTTCAATGAACTAGCCCGGTTTGCAGAACACCAAGGAGGAGATGAAGAGAGGAAAGCTAGACATTTTGAGCAAGGGCTAAAACCTTGGTTGTTCAACAAGGTGTCAGTTCTTCAGGTCGATTTTTTTGTGACATTGCTGGAGAAGGCCATTATTACAGAGGGAGGTAGTGAAGCTTTGAGTTTTTACAACAAGGAGAATAAAGGTAAGAACACATGAGGAGAAAGTCATGGAGGAAGCAGCAGCGGGGGAACTAATTTAGGAAAGAGGAAGTGGGAAAACCACAACAACAACAACAAAAATCACAACAATCAAGTGGGGAAGTTTCGTGGAGAGTTTAAGAAGAGGGCAAAGGGATGCCTGAAGTATGGGAAGAATCACCAGGGCGAGTACTGGAAAGGGCGTAGTACCTGTTACAACTGCGGCCAAGAAGGGCACATTTCACCCAACTGCCCGAAGCCTAAGAAGATCAAAGGTTGCTACGCATGTGGCTCAGCGGACCACCTGATTAAAGATTGCCTAAAGAAAGGGAGCGGCGGAGGAAGCAGCCAGCAAGGGAGAAACAACAAACTGTTGAACGGTGGACCAACGCCATCCAACCTTCCAACTACCAAAATGTTTAACATGAATCTCCAGGACGCAGTAGCTGCGAAGGACGTGGTGTCAGGTATTATCCCAATAAATAATATAAATACATATATATATATTATTTGATTCGGATGCCACCTGTTATTTTGTATCTGAGGAATTTGCTAGTCGACTAAATTTACCCTAAGAACGATTAGGAAATATTTTGAACGTAGAAGTTGCGAATAAGGAAGTAATTCCTGCAGAATACGTTTACCAAAATTGTTGTGCAAACATTAGAAATCATGAACTAAACATAGACTTGATCCCGGTCAGATTGGGAGAGTTTGACATAATATTGGGAATGGATTAGTTATAGAACCATGCATCAATAATTAATTGTCAGAACAAAAGTTTAAACCTTCTAACTCCAAATAAGTCTAAGGTAGTGTTTTAAGCAATCGTGTTCCCTTACGATGATGCAGGCCAAGAAATTGTTAAGGAAATGATGTATAGGTTATTTATCTTACATTGTTGATACTCGAAAAAAGGGAGTAGAAATTAAGGATATATCCGTAGTGAAAGAATTCCAAGATGAATTTTGGATGATTTGCCTGGTCTTCCACCAGACAGAGAAATCAAATTCATAATAGACTTAGCACCGGGAATGTCACCAATTTCGAGAGCCCCGTATCGTATGGCGCCAGTAGAAATGAAAGAATTAATGATACAACTACAAGAGTTACTAGATAAAGGTTACATACGACCGATTGTGTCTCCTTGGGGAGCACTAGTGTTGTTTGTTAAAAAGAAGGTTATCGAGAATTTAACATAGTAACGATTAAGAATAGATATCTGTTACCAAGAATAGAAGACCTTTTTGATCAACTAAAGGGAGCGAAGTGTTTCTCGAAGATAGATCTACGGACGGGTTATACACAGTTGAAGGTACGGGAGTATGACATATCAAAGACAGCGTTCCGAACTCGTTACAGACATTTTAAATTTCTTGTGATGTAAGTCGGGTTGACAAATGCTCCAGCAGTATTTATGGAGTTGATGAACCAAGACTTCAAGCCATTCTTAGATAAATTTGTAGTAGTTTTCATCGAAGATATCTTGATCTACTCAAAGACGGAAGAAGAACACGCCGAACATCTGAAGATGGTTTGGGAGGCACTAAGGAAGGAGAAACTGTATGCAAAGTTTCCAAGTGTGAATTTTGGATGAAGAAGGGTAAATTCTTAGGAAATGTGGTGGATAAAGATGGAATTTTAGTAGACCCTACAAAGGTAGAAGCAGTAAGTTATTGGGAACAACCAAAAATGCCAATCGAAGTAAGAAGTTTCTTAGGGATAGCTGGGTATTATCGAAGATTTATCCAAGATTTTTCTAAGATAGCAACCCCGTTAACCAATCTAATGAGGAAGATGGTAAAGTTCGTGTGGATAGACAAGTGCGAAGAATCTTTTCAAGAGCTGAAGAAGAGACTAAGCGAAGCGCCTGTATTATCATTACTAGATGATACGAGAGGATTTGTGGTGTATAGTGATGTGTCGCACAGAGGACTTGGATATGTGCTAATGCAACAAGGCAAGGTCATTGTGTACGCATCGCGACAATTCACGGATTACGAAAAATGATACCCTACTCACGACTTAGATTTAGCGACAGTAGTTTTTACGTTAAAGATTTGGAGACATTATTTGTACGAAGAGAAATGTGATATATACACGGACCACAAGAGTCTGAAATATATCTTCACACAGAAGGAGTTGAACATGCGTCAGAGGAGGTGGTTAGAATTAATCAAGGATTATGACTGTGATATTCTTTATCACCCGAGAATGGCAAACGTAATAGCAGACGCGCTAAGCAGGAAAGGAAGGGAGAAGTTGCTTCAGCTGACAACTAAGGATGAGTTAATAAGAGAAATGGAGAAATTGGAGATAAAAGTAAAGGGACCAGAGACGTCTGAAGAAAAATTGTTTTCAGTGGAAGTTCATCCATCCTTGTTGGATAGAGTAAAGGAATCACAAGAGAAGGATAAAGAATGCGAGAAAATCAGAGAGAAGATCACAGAAACTGAAGAAGAGAGTTTCAAAATGGATAAAGACGGTATATTAAGATTCAAAGGGAGAGTGTGGGTGCCAGCGGTAATCGAGTGAGGGAAGAAATTTTGCACGAGGCACACAATATGACGTATTCCATTCATTCAGGAGGCACAAAGATGTACCGAGATTTGAGGCAACATTTTTGGTGGCCCAATCTGAAACTAGAAATTGTGAATTACGTTAGTAAATGTCTTACTTGTCAA
Organism: Panax quinquefolius; assembly: GCA_020205615.1. NCBI lineage: Eukaryota > Viridiplantae > Streptophyta > Magnoliopsida > Apiales > Araliaceae > Panax > Panax quinquefolius. The sequence goes on along the minus strand of CM035171.1, from coordinate 43,587,557 downwards.
CGAGTTAAAGCAGAGCACCAGAGGCCGAGTGGTATACTTCAACCGTTGGAAATACTAGAGTGGAAATGGGAGTACATTACAATGGACTTCGTGATGGGACTTCCAATCATGCAGAAAGGTTTTGATGTCATTTGGGTTATCGTAGATCGACTAACGAAGACGGCTCATTTTCTACCGATCAAGATCCGATATAGTTTGAATCAGTTAGCGATCATGTATGGAAAGGAAATTGTTTCACGACATGGAGTCTCTGTATCAATTTTCTCTGATCGAGATTCGCGCTTCACATCAAAATTCTGGAAAAGCTTGCAAGAGAGGATGGGAACACAACTAAGGTTGAGTACTGCTTATCATCCGTAGATAGACGGACAAAGTGAGCAAACAATACAAATGCTGGAGGACATGCTTAGAACATGCGTGATGGACTTCAAGGGAAGTTGGGACGATCACCTACCCCAAGTGGAATTTGCATATAACAATAGGTATTATGCGAGTATAGGCATGCCACCGTACGAAAGCTCTTTACGGGAGAAAGTTTAGAACACCATTGTGTTGGGATGAAGTCGGAGAACGAAAGATGTTTGGACCAGAATTAGTGCAATAAACCGCAGACGTAGTGGTAACGATAAGAGCTAGACTGGTAGCTGCACAAGATCGCCAGAAGAAATACAAAGATTTACATCGTCAAGACTGCGACTTTGAAGTCGGAAGTTATGTTTTCTTGAAGTATCTCCATAGAAGGGAAAAATACGATTCAATAAGAAGGGAAAATTGAGTCCGAGGTTCATAGGACCATTTGAGATATTGAAGTGAGTAGATGAAGTGGCATACAAAGGTGCATTACCACCCGAGTTGGAACATATCCTGAACGTGTTTCACATCTCCGTGTTGTATCCGTACAAGCCTGACTACAAACACGTGATTTACTACGAGCCCGTTCAAGTAGAGAAGAATTTGGCGTATGAGGAAATTCCTATCTAGATATTAGATAAGAAAGAGCAAACATTAAGAAATAATGTTATATCTTCTATAAAAGTACTTTGGCGAAATTACGACACCGATGAGGCCACATGAGAATTAGAAGGTAAGATGCGAAGGGAGTATCCCTGTTTATTTGTGTAACCTTGTACCAATTCCGAGGACGAAATTTTTATTATGGGGGGGGGGGGATGTAAAAACCGTGAATTTTATGAATAAATATTAATAATGATATAATAAGAAAATGAATATTTATTTGAATATAAATATTAATGTATTGTGAGATGAGTAATTCAATTAATTTAAATTGAATTTATAAGAATTGAGAAAAACATGGAGTTTATGATAAGCTCGAGGAATGCCTTGTGTGGCACAATAATGAGAATTACGATGATTTAATTACTTAAAGAAGGAATTAATAAGTGAATGATTAATTAATAAAATTTTGTTAATTAATTGTTATTGTGAGTAATAAAATATTAATGAGTAAATAATTAATATAATAAGATTTATATTTATTCAATGAATTGTTGTGTGTAAGATATGTGAGAATTAATAGTATTATATAGTACCTACATTCAATTAAAAAGGAAGTG